>AZIM01001183.1:176864-192663 GCA_000516915.1 Ophiophagus hannah
ATAGGTTCGCCATCACGGGTATAGGGTCTCTTGCTTGTGCATGTGGTTGGACTAGAAGACCTCCAAGGTCTTCTTGTGGGGTCAGGATGCTCCCTGGAACTCTACTAAAATCTTTTTGATTATAGGAAATACTTTGATCAGACGTACATAACAACAGATAGGAAAGTAATGTGATATTGGTTGTTCTTCCTGTTGGATGAAGATATAGACTAGCATAAAATACATAAGAATATGAGGTCAAATATGTGGTCCTTCTAGATAGAAAATCAATTAGGATTCTGCAATTTTCCTGTTTCCTTTTTTCCATCTTTTAATATACTGTTTGTAGTTCAGGGGAAAAAAAGATGGAAGAAGCAGTAAGGATACAAGGGGAGTTAGAAGTTTTAAAAAAATCATGTTCCCTAGATCTTGCTTAAAATGGTTATGTTTATATAGAGAAATTGAGTAATTCTGAGCATTAACTTCCAAAAAGAAATAAGTACATAATATTTACTTATTCATATGTCACCTGAAAACTCTGGGACTCCCCTTTAGGTAATCCAGTATAATCAGAATGGAGCTGAAGGGCCCAGGAATATGCAAAGGTTTTTTTTTTTTGGCAGACCACCAGCTCCCTGCCTGATTTCTTCCACCAGACTCTAATATTTCATGTTCTGGTTGCTTGGATTGTGGTCCATTTGATCTAGCCTCAATCACAGAACTGAGAGCAGAGTCTGGAAACTTTTCCCGCTGAAAGCTGTAATGAATAGGTCTTTTTTTTTGCAACCCACACATACTGCCAATCAAAATGACAGACAATTATGTACAAATTCGATAATGTAATTGTTAAACGCGCTGCCAGAATGGAACTATACTGTGTAGACAGGCATCCCATATTTCAGATGGCCAGATGTGATTTCTGGATTGAAGGCTTCCCCATCACCCATCAGAGGCAAAGTCTTTATTTCCTTCTCAGTTTGTATAGACTTTATAGTTGGAAGATGTGAGAATATCTTCCACAGCTTTTCAGTAACTTCAAGGAACCATGGGAAGAGAGTGAAAACTGAAATTTCTCAAAATGCTTGGAGTAGCGGTCCTTTTCTTTCCCCTTTTATTTTTTGTTTTGTGGCTCTATGCAGTGTTAAACCTTGGTAGAAAATGAGAGGTTGACTCTCTGCCCTCCTCCTCCTCTGTATGTTCTGGAGATCTTTAAAAAATGGAAAGGCAGGCTCTGATTTCCTCTCTGGGACAATGCATTTTGTCCCTGGTGTTTGCTGTTTAATGTATGAACAACTCGAAAGAAGAATGGCTGCCTTTGTGCTAAGCTGGAGCAGGAAGAGATTTATGATCCNTTTCCCACATTGATTTGCTAGATGCTCTAAGATACCAGTAAGCTTAGCAAACAAGATTATACGCTCAAGGAAAATGGGGACCCCTCCAAGAATACATTTAAACCCATCGAAAAGAGGAGTAAGGTATAAGCCATTAGCATAACTTTTGGCAATAAATTTCACTCTCCATACTAGGTGTAGAATAAAAATCCATTTATTTTTATTTGTAAAAATGTGTATTCTAGATATCAAAACCAGGTTTCCCCAGGGAAGCTGATGCCCAAATACTTAAAGTCAGATAATTTATTTCAGCCACATAATCTAATGAAATTATTACAAATAATTTTATAAACACGTGCCATTACCTATTTTGTTGCAATTTTCTCATATTTAAAAGGTTATTTTCAATACTGCAATAATAATCCTTAACAAAGGGTCTGTCTTCTTCAATGCTACTGCATATACTCATTAAATAGCCTACCACAATACCACATGGTTTAGTATTTATTCAAAGGTCTGTGAACAATCTCCGCTTTAAGATTGTTCACGGTATTTTTAGTTCCGGTGCTAGCATGTTTCATCTCTGAGTGCCTCAGAGATGGACTGGACATTATTCAATATGCAATTGGGAAACAGCTATGAAAAAACACTTCAAGCTGTGTCAAAATGTGCTAGAACATATTTGGCATTTAATTCCAGCTGTACCCTTTAGCAGTGCTTGGCAGGATTCTCAAGCACTACCACTGAACTGGTGGCACATGTTGCAATCTTCTGTCAGGCAAATTCTGTAATCAAAATGAGGCAAGGCAGTGCACAGCTATTGGCAAATGAAACAAAATGTTCGAGCATCTGGGTTACTTTGTACTTCAGTCTCATTAAGTGAAGAACCTGCAACAATAGCTACAAGAAAAAAAATCACAGAAAAGATTGTCATAACAGGAAAGCCTCAGCAAATGAAAGCATTGGTTTAACCTTGTCTTGGCCTGGAAGCAAAGCGGTATCAGGACTGCTTAGTATTTGAATAGGAGATCACCATGAATGCAATGGCTCTAGCTTAAGGGGGAGATGATGAAAAATAATACAGAAGAAAGTCATGGAAGACTACTATTATACTGTGGACTCCAAGAAAATGATAAGGTTGCCAAGGGATGAATTCAACTCAAACCATATCTGCCTTTTCTCTATGTAATATTCCATGACACAAAATAATGGAACGAAAGTCAACACAATTATAATCTTTACATTAGTTACATTATTCCAGTTACAGTTCCATTTTTAAGTGAGTATTTTGACCTCCATTGTTAATCACTCAGTGAAATCAAACAAAATCTAAACAATATATACTTGTGTTATCTTTTCTCTGCGAAGTTTTCCTTCCATTCTGGTTATATTTCCCTTCTCATTCACACTTTGGATAAAATTGGACTTTTGTGCACTTGTTGTACATTGGCCAAAATGTACCAGAACTGATCTACAACATCTTTGCTATTAGTCCTGCATGGGTATGATCAAGATTGATAATTTAGCTAAACTACACCTTTTGTAGCTCTGCTGAAAAGTTTAATATGGAAGCCTCAATTGACCAAAGTCATACAACCGATGAAAGCAAGTATCTATGACTGCATCAGGTGTTAATCATGGCATATAAAAAAGAAGATTGTGATTTAGAATGCAAAAGAAATAAAATGCAAAAGCATATAATTAAAAACAGTGAAAGAAAAGAAAGAAAAGTATGGTGCATAAACTAAAAACTAAAAAACCTACAAAATTAAAGGCTGTAATGTATCTGAATGAAAGTGGTATGATTTTCTAGTGTAAGCTTGAATGCAATGGAAGGAAATGTATCAGTTTAATGGGTGAATGAAAGAGATAAAATGTATGTTAGAAAATACAAATTAATGTTATTTAGACTGATGAGGGTGCATATATGTGTTATAGTCCAATGAACTGTAACAGTGGAAGAACCAGGGTTGGGGAGAGAAAAAACTATAATATTCTGAATGAATACAATCCAGGCAAACAGTGACATGGACTGATAAGTGGAACAAAATCAGAACACAGAAAAAGTGATTTCAGAAGAGTAAAAATGAACACTAATGGTAACTGTTCAGTAACCACCCACTTAGATAAAGTATGTGTCATTAAGACATAAATCTATTCACATATATACACAACAAAATAATGAATTAAAAAGCATAAGCGATCGGAGAGTTAGTGAAGGATACAAGGATCATAAGAGATTCTGAATGTGAGGCTATTATTTCAGGGTGCTAAGAGAAGATTTTTTGAAAAATAGATATGAAAGAAAAAGAAAAGAAGTGATAATAAAGAAAAAGCAGAATGACAACCAAAAAAGATATGAGCTTTATTGTGAAAAATATATTTGAAGATAGAACTATTTCCCAACAGAATGAATGGAAAGTCATTCTATCTTATTTAATTTATGAATCTCATTTTTCCTAATATTAAAAAAGGATGTAGAAACAAAATGAATTAAGTTACATAGTCATAGAAGTGTATGAAATGTGCTAATGGAAAGCATGAAAAAGGAATCTTCTGTGGAATGATGACATAAAAGTGACTGTGGATGAGAAAAAGACACACTAGCGAGTGACAGCTGCAAAAGTTATTACGGGGAAAAGAGAGAAAAAGATAGTGGAAAGAATATAATTAAGGAGAGCAAGGAAAAGTAAATATAAAAAGAAGCAAAGAAAATGCAGAGTGGTTTTGATAGAAATTAAAGTCTTCAGGAAATAGGAAAAGAGAGGAAAAACAAACAAGGTTCAAACAGAGTGAACAGAATTGTAAATATTATTTTAGATTTTAATAGGAAATTCTGGTAGAGGGTTAGTGGATAGCCTATAATGTATTGCCAGAAATCTGTTAAATAAATTAAAATGGCAATGTTTTTGCCCATTTTGCTTTACAGGAGTGAGTGTTGAGTATACCGTATCAGGAGAAACACAAAACTTGAATGTGCAGAAGTGGGAACTGGTTACATAAAAAGGACATAAAACAAGAATACAGGTGGCAAATACAAAGTAGCTATGTTGAAGTAGTTTGTCACACAGAGAGAATGAACAAGGATTGAATCACAAAATAAATATATGAAAGAATACTGAGGAAGGGAGCAGAAGGTTGAAAAAGATACAGCTGAGCGGAGGCAATGAGATCCTGAAAAAGAGAGAAATGAAAAGTTTAAGGAACGAAAGGCAACATATGAAGCAGTGGATTAACCTAGTTGAAGCAAAACTAGATTACAATTATAGGAAGGTATAGAAAGGTATTGTGACCCTAATCTATATTTACGTTTTCTTGGGGTTTTTTTTTAACTCATGCTTTAATTTATTCGCATTATTATTTCTGACTCTTTCTCTGTCTTTTGCTTATCCCAGAAAGAAATGACATGATGTCAGAGAAAGTGGAGGGGAGAAAAAAAATAGCAACAGAAGAAAGATATATTAACAGAGTTTAGATTGTGAAACCAGCATGTGTTTATTTATTTATTTATTCATCAGGATTGGTAAATAGTCTTTGATTCTTTTTGGGGGGGGCGGCGGGCAACACAGTCAAAATACAGACATGCCAGAAATGACGGGAGGGAGGGAAGAAAGGAAATGTAAGTTGTGAACTTCATATTCATCTCTCTCTAAAGTCCAGAATCTCATGTTATATAGAGGTGCTTGTGCTACACCCAATATTGTTAAACAATCAAGATCAAAAATAAAATAAGGATAAATACAACTAAATCCCGATTTCTGAAACACAACCCTCCCCAACAAATATGCAAACTATTATAACCATTTAAAAAATCTGGCATTGAAACACTGGAGAGCATTAAATTCCATTTAAACAATTATGGTCCCGTGACCCCCCTCCTCCTCCACCCTCCTTTGCATGTAACAAAGTTAATGTATAAAATATAAAAGGATTATCATACCAAAATATNGTTTGAAGCCATTTCATCTTAATGGGCTGTTCTGACATGATCAAGAGTGCAGTGACTCTTCCAAGCGTATAAGAAATGTTAAAACTCCACTTAATTCTCAAAATCAAATTTTTAATAAATTATACAACCAATTTGAAATTCTGACTTAAACATTAAAACATCCAGTTTTTAACTTATCAAATCATGAAATATGATTTAGGGGGTAATCCAATTACCTCTTACCTTTCACATATTCACATACCCTCTGTTCTTGAAGTGAAAATGGTGTTGGCCACAGTGTCCATCAGAGTTGGTCATTAATGTGTATCATAAAGGTCCATGTTGCAGGGACCCATGGTTGATTCATAGTTTTCATAAACATGTACATATTTATAATGCAATTTTATGCATTTCCACTTAGCATTAATGTTTTATTTATGTATTTATTTTTCTTCCAGCTTTATTTTTTTTATAAATAACTCAAGGCAGCAAACATACACAATACTCCTTCCTCCTCCTCCTATTTTCCCCATAAAAACAACCCAATGAAGTGGGCTGGGCTGGGCGTTTGTGTCTGGCCCAAAGTCACCTAGCCTACTTTCCTGTATAAAGCAGGACTAGAATTCATGGTCTCTCAGTTTCCAGCCTGGTGCCTTCACTACTAGACCAATCTTCAGCTGAGTTTATACCATCAAATATTTANGCAATGAAAACATTTGTTTTATAAGCATTTGTTTCATAAATATTGTGCACAAGAGCAGTCTCCACCCTCCTCTCCCCCCCCACCCCCAACATGGGAAATTTAAGTACAGGCAGCTGCTTTGGACATACTTGCCACAACCCAGGATGTTATGTTTGAGTTATATTAAAATCAATAGGTTTTAAGCTAACAATGACTAACTTATTCTATTGATGTGGGGCACATCAGAATTCCACTCATTCATCATATAACAACTGCAGCTACCTTTGCAATGCAAACAAAAGCAGGCACATACACAAAACTTTCTTTATAATAAAGAGGCTTATTCATTGGTTTTTGACCATGGATGCATATGTAAGCAAGTGTTGCATGTGCCTACAAAGACATCTTTAAAGACTGAAGGTAAACATAATTCAATATCACATTAAATCCAGAGGTAGATTTTGTCTGTACAAGTTCTATCCAATTTCTACAATGAAAATACGAAGTGCGGACTCTTATAAAGCACTTAGTTTGTTGCCATGATTATATTAGTTTGTGTGGAGTTTGTGTAGTTGAACATTAACCTTATAATGCTTTGGTAAGTTATGAGCCAATCAAGATAACTTATGTCTGGAGGTAGATTTAAAGAGGAAAAATAGGGGATTCATGGTAGAACTTATTCTGGAAGATGATCAGGCTGAGCCCAAGGGAGGAGTCAAACACATCATCACTCATAAGTACCTACACAGCTACAAGAGAGCTAAGTCCAGCCCACCTTGAATTCCTTTCTATTCATAATTCACATTAATTTCCCTTGACGGTTAGTAGTCCAGATTCTTGTAGAGAGCTTAACCTTGCAATAAATCTTGATATTCATTTGAATTGCCTGAATCTCCTGATTTCCCTGGCACTTGACCACTTATACTGGCCTAGCTCTGTCAAAATTGAGTCCCCATACTGGCAAAACCAAACTTTTCTGTAACATCTCTTGCAGGAGAGCTCTAAACAACAATTCAAGGCATTCATGAAGTGAGCTATCAAATGAACATTAGAAGGCTGCAGTAAAAAAAAAAGTGAACAGTGTGGCCACAATAGTGCAACTGAGACTCTGTCATTTTCATGTATATCACTCCCCCAGCCCTGCAGAGGACAATAGCTCTAATACTAAATTTAACAGAAAAATTGTCTAATCACAAAATTGGAGATACTGAAAACTCAGTTCTATCTGTCCTGTTGTCTGAAGTCCAGGCCACTAGCAAACTAAGTCAAGCCCATAGTCTAGTTTGGCATTTTATGGAGTAAGTAGGTGAGCACACAGATCAATCACTCTCAATCCACTTACTCCATTATATTCAACATAACATCATGCCTCCCACAGTTCAAGAGGGATGAATGAATAAATTGCTGGTTTATTCTATTTGAAGGGTTGCCCATCTGAATCTAAAAGTAAAGATAGAAGAAAAGAGAGCAGAGAACTTGAAATTATGCACCAACACTTTACTCTTGGAGAGCAGACAGAGTGGTTGACTGCTTCTCTTGTCAGCCTTTCCAACATGGTGAGATTTGCTGCGATTTCATTTGAATTATAATTGGGCAGCGTAAAGGTTACACAATGCACTTCAAGGGTCAAAATGGCCCAATCCACTCTGGATCATTTGGAATTGTGATGATGATGAGGAAGGGAATCTTTGTCAATCTCAAATTCTGGAGCGGGGTTACAAAAAATGTAGGCCTGCTTCCTCATTACCTGGCAAGGAAACGACTCAAATGGATGTATTTTTTTCATTTTTCAATAGAACAGAATGAAATTAGAAGAGAAACTGAATCTGTTCTTACTACCTTTATGCTTTCTGAGCTATACCAATTCCATGCTATATATGATTGTTGCTGTAGCCACTCTATCGTAACATAGCCCCTCTATCATAAAATAAAAATCCATTTACATGGGAAGGAATCAAGCTAAAAAGAAACAGGAACAGAATTTCAAGTTCTTTATTTCTGAACTGAGCCATGGCTGGTTCAGGATTTCCGGGAGTTGAAGTCCACAGGTTGTTAAAGTAGTTGTAGTTGCCCACCCTGGACCTACATTGTAAGTCAAATTATACGCTGAAGTTTTCAGTGACTTTATAAACATGAAGTTAAAAAGATGACAATTGTACTTTTTAAAATTACCATAGGGTAACCTTACCTGGATTAGAGAAAGATTCTCACTATGCAGCCTGAACAAGTAGTTTCTAGAGTGAAAAAGAGGAAATAGTAGTTATTCAGACTATGCAGATAATATAACTGAAATTGTAAGAAATAAAGATATTCTTGGTTCTGAAACTTAAGCCCTCTACAGAATATCTTGACTGGCACAAAAAAGCAAACCAATTTTCTAGAGAACCCTGATTTGTCACAGAGCCATCAAGTTACATCCCTCTACATGTGGCCTCAGTAACTGAGGCTCATTAGCAAAAAAGAGAAAAGAATGAATTTATGAATTTAGCATTGTATTCCCTCCCAAATACAACTCTTACTTTACTGGTAAAGATTCAGTACTTATTGTACTTTTCGTAAGTTCAGCACTTATTGTACTTTTTACACACCCTAGTGTGATACACCATTACATTCTAAAGGAAGGAGGCAAAGTTTGAGAGATTACGGGTATTTTCTCATTTGCATTAATATAATGAGGACATACCCAGAGCCAATTACATCACAGCAATGTGGGTGATGTAAGTAGTCATATTTCAGGTTGCTTTTTCTAAGAAACCAACAACTTGCAGATCATCACAATTTTGTAGGAATGCAGTTTTAAAAATAAATTCGTTGACAGTTCACTTCATTTTTTCACCTCCACCTTTTTTCTTTTCCTGCAATTCTCCATAACCATATTAAGTCAGAGAATGAGCCAGGCTTTCTAGAAAACATACACCAATTATTTTAGAAATTAACTCACTGCGGGTCCTAATCTTACAATGTAAAGAGATAGTGCTTTTTCTTTTTCCATTTATTTTGTTCCTCTCCTTTCCTAAGCCATCGTTTACCTCCAAACCACTTCAACAAGACTATAGAAACCTTTGCTGGTGAAAGACTGAAACGAAGTGACTGATTTACTGACTGTGGAATTTAATTTAATAAAGTATAACCGTGGAGGAACCTGTGGACCATGGGCTACACCCCATCTCCAAAGCTCTTGATCTTGAGCAGAGGATTCATCCACAAAATGGTTGAATTTTGGCAGTGTGTGGTTATGGTTTTCGGTTTTTGCTCTTATTACTTAGTTCTGGGGTAGTGGAGAGGAAGAGAACTTCAGACAATTCAGTTTAATTGCAAATAGGATTGAAATAGAGGCATTCTATAAACATTCTCATTATTATTACTCATGTTATAGCACTGAAAAGTCTGCTCTCTGCTCTGAAATTCATTTAAACATGAAGTGAAGAATAGATACTTAAAACAGAAGTCAGTCTCTGCTCTACCCTTTGTTTAAGTACCCTAAATCACAATTTAGAAATGGCAGCCATAGAACAAGAGGTGTTACAACCTACAAGTCAAAGGAGAACAGAATGGGAAGGAAGACATGTGCACATATTCTTCAGCCCTGAGATTTCTACTAATAACATTAGACTGGAATGCACAAAACTTAGTGCACATGGAAATAGCAGCTACTAAAAGGCAGCCTGGTGTGAAAAGATGCCTCAAATATGCAAGCCCTTTTCTTCGCTCCTGAGATCTGGAGTTTCAATGCTGCTGGGGTCCCAGGACAACACAAGGAATGGCATTCCTTGGAGCAGCTGCCCAATGGCCAGACCCACAGGGAAGAGCCCAACTAACATCTGCAAAAATGGACCTGGAGCATCTACTCTGAGCGCAACAGCGCAGAGGTCCACAAGCCAGCTCCAAGACTGGGAGGGCTCGGGGGAGGGGTGGAAGAGGGGAGAGGAAAAGCTCAGATACTGCAAGTTCTTAGAGAGGGAGTGGAAAATGTTTCCAAATGTCAGTGGACAGCGTTTGGCAGCAAGAGCTAAGGATGAGGAAGTAAGAACAATTCAGAGCTTTAAAAAATAGTCTGTGGAGCTAACAACAGTAGGGATTTGAGAATGTTGACATAGAATGTAGGGGTGAAGATATGGATGAAATAAGATAGTAGTTGTACAAAATTTCTAATTACAGGAAACCCCTAAATTAAGATGGCTGCAGGAAAAAAAGTAGGAAAGAGACACAAACATACAAGTTAGTATTCAGATTACAAGTAACAAGTAGGAAAGTTGAAAGCCCTTTGATTTGGCATAATAAACTAAGCCCTAGTGGGACAAAAACAAATATTTTTGACTGCATTCTCTATCAGCTTGAAAAAATCCTAATATCTGGGAGAAACAAGAGAATTGTTTGGGAAGTGTCTTTTTGTTATAGAACAGGGGTCCCTAACCCTTGGGCCGTGGCCCACTACTTCACTGTGGCCCATTCAGAAACATACTGCAGAAGTGGTGGCAAGTATGTGCACGTACGCAACTCCACTTGCACACACAGCGTGTAGGCAAGCGCATACACACAGTTCCATTTGTGCAAGCAGCGGGCATGCATGTGCTCGCCTGCCACTTATGTGGAACTATCTCCCCCCCCAAAAAAACTGCAAAGCTGTAAAGGTTGGAGATGGCTGTTATAGAAGTTCTGAGTCCAAGTAGCAACAAAAGACAATCAGACATGATTAAGTAACCAGCAGAAGGATGCCATCTCATGAAAAAAAAATGAGCAGGAACCTCTGGCATTCTGCAGTATTATTTTCTACAAAGTCAGATTTTAATTTGAGCTTTCCCTTTGAATGTGCAATTCTATAGAACTATACCTATATAGGTTCTACTTTTATCTACTAACATATGCAGAACACTGATATGTGATGAAACCAAACATTAAGGAAATATCTAATGTTTTAGTTAAAACTCTACATTTAGCAATTTTCATTGATAATTATGTTTTTCATTGGTAGGTTTACATTTATGCTTTAAATGATGAATAAAATACTATTTTACCCATCCCCTATTTCTAGACTGACATAATGAACAATGATATGGAGGAAGGCCCACAATTAAATAGAAATGCATGTGCTCTAGTGCACTTTCCAGCCTTTCCAGCCAATTTCCAGCCTTTCCAGGTGTACATAGCCAGAGATGCCTAGAGAGCTGCTTTCTACCAAGTGAAACTACTGGCCCGTCTGTCCTTGCCATGTCTTACTATGATTGGCAGCAGGGGTATTTCTCATTATCAGCCATCTGCTCTAACTGCAAATAGCCAGGCCTCAGTCTGACTCTTTGCAGGCAGAAGATGAGTTTCACCACACAGCTATGATTCTTTTTCAGGAGTTAATGTGATCAGCTCTTTTTGTTAATTGGAGAAAACAAAGAACTTGGCTAAAAGGAGTCAGGTCCCAGTTCAAGGTAAAGTTGCATGATTTATACAATCACGTGTGGCTCCTAGATTGTAATACAACTATCATAGTGTTAAAGCATTTAACATTCATTTAATACTTTATTAGGTACAAACTATGACACAGCAAGCATGAAAAATTATTCTACATGGCTGTTTAGCTTGGTTTAAGTTAACTTAGTCTATGAGTTAAGCGTTTTCTTATTCAGGCATTTAAACATTTTCTTAGATAGACAGACATCAGATAATTATTAAGTTTGAAAGGTGACTTAGATATCATAGTCCTATACTGCTCAGTGTAGAATCCATCAATCAAAGCATCTCTGATAGATGACCATTCAGTCTCTGTTCAAAGAGTAGGAGGGACTATTGGGGCTGCTTAGAACTTGCATATTTTCTACCCCTGCTTAGATACTTCAAAATGGAAGAGAAGAGAATGGTAACTTTCTCTCTGAAACATATTTCTACTCTACTGATTTGATTAAAAAAAATAATGTACTGTATCCCTAAGCAACAATCAGCTTACAAGACTGACATAATGAGGTTGGGGGCAGAAAATATGGAATTGTCCTTCCTCTTTGAGTGGACACTTCCCTTCTGAGACGTTTTTCCCAGCCTGAGTTAGAAACCAAGAGCCAGATGAATAGCCCTTTGAAGAGGTTCATTTGACCTATGGAACATCAAATGCTCATGCCTAAATTGCATAGAACAAAGGCTGCTTATAAAATTGTGAATAGGAAGATTTAATTTCAATTTGGAAACCTTACTTAATTTTTTTTCCCTTTTTGCAGTAGTTTTACACCTGAGAAAATATTAGAAAGTCAGGGAAGAAAAGTGTTCTCGTCACTGCTTAGTCTCCAAAATTGTCTTCCCAATCTTTGCCTTTTCTTTCCCTCAAACTACTCTAGATGTATCCAGCTGAAGACCAGTTTCATGTCCAAGATAACTTGAAATAAACCTCCAGTTTCTGTTTTCAATGCACTCCTTCTCCAAGGACAATAAATCTGTCATGCGTTAAAACAACAACAAAAAACTCTCATGCGGGACATTCATCATTCAACTGCATTTCTGATCTCACATTTTCAAGGGGCTCACAATAATCCTGAATTCTGTGGAAAGCCCAGTAATTCTCTTCCTTCTATGGTTACATATGAAAAGAGGCTAAGTAAACAATTTAAATTTTTAACAGAATTGCTCTTGAAACTTGCCACTGTTTAAGGAAGTGAGAAAATATGTAGCGGTATTTATTACAAGCATTGATACCCTACTATTCACGCTGCAAATGTGTCCAATTTTATACTGTAAGCATTTGGCTTTAACACTGATTTCAAAAGAATCATTTTTATAGCATGTTATTTTGGACAGTTTTGATTTGCGTATAGGTCGCAAGCCAGGGCAGCAGAGCTGAAGCTAGATTGGGCTAAAGCCAAAGACAAACAGAGAGGGAAAAGATGAGTGAGTCAAGGAGGATTAAGAGAGGATCAGGGCAGGCAGGTTCACCGCCTGTTCACGAAGCTTGAAAGAGGAGAGATCCAGCAATCTGCAAGAGCTGTTTCTGGCCTCCTTTAACAGGGGTTGCTGGGAGACAGCTGTCAAAGAAAGCAGATCTATAGATGTTTTTGCCATTAGAAAGTCAAAACATACGGTATTCCTTACATTAATAGAAAAACAGCCTCTGCTCATCTCCCAATTTCTCATGGGGGCTTTGGGCTATTTACTGGGATAAAGGTAGACATTTTTATGAAATCTACTGACTATATAGATTGATCACTGTGTTTGGTGGTGGTGGGGTTTTTGGCTTACAAGTTTAACTTAATTCCTTCTTAGTGTGTTTTAAAAGTGAGACTACATTTGAAAATAGGACTAAGCTAAAAAGTAATTGTGTCTACCATCTTCCTTCATAATTGTACCAGTAGTCATTGGGTTATAACCGGTCGCTTAGTGATCTTTCAAAGTTATGATGCGATGCCCCCATTTTGGGCACTCCGCAACTGGCCCACATTTATGGCCGTTTGCAGGATCTCACAGTCCTGGGACAATGATTTGCAAAGTTCCTGAGGAAAACCAGTATTAGCTTCTGGTTTCCAGCAAAAATGCCCCATAGCACACAATGGTATTTCTGAGGTATTTCTCGAGAAGAGTACTCCACTCCCCTACCCACAACAGAATTCCTTATGCCTCCAGGCTTGAAATTTTGGGCTTGGACAATCTGGAACTGCACTGCCTGCAGTCCGATCTAAGCATAGTACANAAAATTGTCTGCTACAATGTCTTGCCTGTCAACAACTTCTTCAGCTTCAACCACAATAATGTACGGGCAAACAACCGATACCAACTCAAGGTAAACCGCTCCAAACTCAACTGCAGAAAATATGACTTCAGCAACAGAGTGGTCAACGCCTGGAATGCTCTATCTGACTCCGTTGTTACAGCCTCAAACTCTCACAGCTTCAACCTCAAACTGTCTACCTTGGATCTCACCCCATTGATCCTTAAAAGGGGCGTATATAAGCCCACCAGCATGCCTACGTCCCTCTCTTATTTTCCCCATTTATCTGTATTTACTTCCTTTGTTCATGTTTATGTTCATACCTATACGTTATCTTGTACACGTTTGACAAACAATGGGTTTGCTTGATGACTGCCACATTTCCTTAATCACTCCCATGTTTGCTAAATCACTGCCACAAAAAAGATTGCAAAATCAAGACAGTCACAGGATAACTTACTTTATGACCATTACAATTTATGATCAAATTGGCAGGCTCAATTACGGTTGTAAGTTGAAGACTATCTGTAATGTCTCCCTGATGATGTGTAATTTTCATTAGAGCTACAGTTTTAACATATGCATTTAAGGCTTTCGGTCTGTCCATGCCATTGCTGATGATGCCACAAACTCTATTTAAATCATAACATTTCAGAGGTACTCTTCTTGTGGGGTTGTTGTAGTTGTTTGCAAAAACTATTCAGGTTATTTTGCAAAAGGAAAGAAAGAAAAAGAAAGAAAGAANGAAAGAAAGAAAGAAAGAAAGAAAGACCAGTATGCTGATATCTGGATCATAAATTAAGAATTTGCCATGCAGATTTAGGTAACTCTATTATTGTTTGCAACTTTCATCCTCTGGATTGACTAAATCTAGCAAGAACCTAGAGTTAGAGCAGAATGGCAGAATTCACCCCTAAAGGAAATTGCCAGTTTAGAAAGAGGGAGGAGAAAAAAAGAACTTGCACAATTCCAGTACCGTAGGTTTTTCTACCATTGTAGCCAGCTTCATAATGCACATGATGTGTAGAAATACTAGCAGGAGACTGCCAACTCATCCATCATTCTGATCCCTCACCCTATGCTTCAGAAGAGTAGTACATTTTATCATCCACATTCATGTCCACTTAATTTAAAAATACTGCACATTTTTAAAACACAATTTCGAAACTATTTCAACAGCATTGGTATCCATTTTATAACTGGTTCAGTCCTGATGTGTCTGGTTTCCACTAATCACCTCAGGAGAGATGGGCATGTTGGTACTCACTGAAAATGGTGTGAATCTTTCTAAACTGGCATATCTGTCTTCACTTTAACCCAGAGTGCCCAATCTTGGCAACTTTAAGACTTGTGGACTTCAACTCCCAGAATTTCCGAGCCAGCCTGGCTGGGGAACTCTGGGAGTTGNNNTTAAAGTTGCCAAGATTGGACATCCCTGCTTTAAAATAAGATGAGATGCTTCATAACTTTCCTTTATAAAATATTTTCTGAAAGCTACCAAGTCAGCAGAAATGATTCTCGGCTAAAGTAATAAAAGGTGCCACATGTTTAAGCTAGGCTGATTATTTGGGAGGGGGAAGGAGAGCATTCAAACTTGTTACTCAGTGCTGCTAGTCAGAACAGCCATATTTTAGCCAGAACTACATCATGTAATTCACCTGATTGTACAGCTTTGCCTGAAGTTCTAAACATTTCTAAGAAAACTAGATTCTATTGACTTTCTAAAGCAGTTACTTTTCTAAGCGCACCCTGAAGCCTGCAATTATTTTCAGGCATTGGAAGTCAGGAAGGCAAGAGGGAAATGAAGCTTTCAAAATTACTTTCTTAACTTCCTAAGAGTTAGTAAAGAATGTTACTTTTCTCCTTTTTTTTCAATACTGTAACTTTTTCAAATAGTTTAACAAAAGGTGAAGGCTTCCCTGTCCAACTATGTCTGACTCTAGGAACAGTGCTCATCTCCGTTTTTTAGCCAAGAGAGCCAGCATTGTCTGAAGATATTTCCGTGGTGAGGTGGCCAGCATGACTATACCCCAAGGCATACAGAATGCTGTTACCTTCCCACTGAAGTGGTACTTATTTACCTACTCTCATTTGTTGGCTTTTGTTGTGGTTAGCCGGCAGTAGGCGCGGACAGCTGAGGAGAACAAGGACTCAGATGAGGGGCCAGGACCGTTAGGGAGTGGACTGCTGCCTTCAGAGAT
>AZIM01001183.1:195252-207023 GCA_000516915.1 Ophiophagus hannah
GAGGCACTGTGGGCCGGTCCTTTGCTATTTGCAGGCAAGCCCCCTGGTTATTTATATTCAGATTCATAATCTAAACATGAGACTAATTGTGCAGCTTAGTCTGGCCATTTGGGACTCCTGGGATGCTAATAGTTTTAGGATAACCTCCATAGTATGTAACTATTAAAAAAAGAGAGACAATGCAGCTCTGGGGGTGGGAGGATTTAATAGGCAAACTATCCAATTGGGAGCCTCACACCCAACCAGGTCTGTTTTGATAAGATTCAAACTCAGTTTATTATCCTCATATACTTTGTTGCTACATTGGCTATAAATTCAAAACAAGGCACAACTTCTAAGAAGTCAGGATACCAGTGGTCTCCAGCCAAAACTCTGGATAATTACCCTAAGAGGCTTAATTTAGTTCATGGGTTGGTAACTTTTCAGCAGTGGGTTGTTCAGATTCCTGGCTCTCCACAAGAGGCCATCTGGTTATTTAACATGTTTATTATGTACTGGATGTTGCTTTTAGTCACAGATGTTTTTACATGGATAAAACCACATAAACTGTTTGTAAGGGTTTCTTGTAGAATGCCCTTGATGAAGGAACGGTCCAAAACATGTGTTTCTAGACAATAAATAATTATTTGCTATTGGTGCTTAAGACACTGTCTCCCCTTATTTTGGTTTCCACCCTGGAGAGAAGATAAAGTGGGTGTTTTGCACCAAGTGCAGCTTCCAAACAGTATTTAAAGACATATGGTACACAAGTAACACCGCAGGGTGTGAATGCAGCCCTTCCAATCTGCTGTTTACCTACTAATTTCTTTGCAATTTCTATTCCATTTCCTTGCCTTATCAGTTATTGTTTTTCAAATCAGTTCTGATACTGAAAGCAAATGGTCTGCCTTCACTAACAAAAAGAAGTGAAGTGGAACATTTAACACTTAACGCTTTGAAATATGCCAACTCCCTTCCAGCATAACAGAATGTTCCCCAGTTACCCAAAAGCTTCAATGTGAAGTGACAGATTTCTCACCTTCACTAGTCTAAATGCTCAATCAAAAATACAGTTTCATACAAGCAGTGAAACAAAATGCTTTCCCTTCCCATATGTCAACAGGGTAATTCCAGGAGCCTCTGAAAAATGTGGCAAAATTGTTCTGCCTTGCGATCCAGGGAGTTCTCCTTCGATTCACCTACATTTATGCCACAGAATGACTGATTGATTTCTCAGCCTTTGTTCAAACCCATACAACCTCAGGCACCCAGGTTGGAAACTGCCCTGGATGATCTCCAGTTCAACTCTGTACGGGTTTCCAAACTGTCCCACTGCAGGTAGTTGTGACTATTCCTTTAACAACCATCTGAAGTTACAACAGAGCTGAAAAAAGTGGCTGAGGACAATCCTCATGTTTATCACCATTGCAGTGCTCCCACATTCCTGTGATCATAATTCAGGTGCTTGCCAACCTCTATGTATTTAGAGCCAGTATGGTCTAAAGGCTCCTGGTTTCTATACATTAGGCATGAAGGCCGGCTGGATGATCTTCAGCCAATCACACTCACTTAAGCCAACCCATGAGGGCTGTTGTTGTGTGGAAAATAGGAAAGGACTATGTTTGCCACTTTGAGTCATTGATAAAAATAATAAAGGCAGTGTCCTTTAATGATATGATTTCTATTTAAAACCTTCCCAGGGGGTCTTCCAACAAACAAGATCAATGGGGGAAGTCAAGATTCCTTTAACAGCCATGACAAAAAAGGTCATAAAATAGGTGTGACTCACTTAATGACTACATTGCTTAGTGAGTGAATTTCCAGTCCCAACTGTGATCGTACATCAAGGACAACCTGTGTATCATACTGGGCTTCTTTTTCGTCAAACTACACAATGTTATGCTGTAAACAGTGACTGAAAAATATGCAACATTTGAAATATCTGAAATATTAATATAAACATGATGCGTGTATGCATGTGGGTGTGTGAGTATGTGAGCGTCTGTTGTCTTTTTTATAACTGCCTTCCTGCTGTGCTACATTTAATGCTACAGTGAAGATTATCCTAATTTATGAATAGCTTTTGGGGAGAATTGCTGTAAGCGGAGGAATGAATTGGCATTAAGAAAAACTGCTGTCAGCAGGAAGCACCCAAAAGCTCCTCATGCATACATTTTGTGTAATGCTCAATTCCCACTGACTTCATGGAAATAAATGTGTAGTTCTCTCGGCAGTAATGCCGAAGTGGGTAGCCACTGTCTTGTCATCTCCAGCTTCCCAGGCAGCCTCACCTCCCTTGGAGGTCTCCTGTGCAGTTTCTAAGCCCAGACAATTAAGGCAGCTGCTGCCTTCTGCTGCAGTAGCAACTTTGCATTTGATTTGGAGTTGATCAAAATCCTGCTACTTGAGGAATCTTCCTCACGCTTGTTGTCTGGATTGCGGAAACCATGACGTCATAGTGGCTGCTGATTCTTCGTTAAATGTTGATTATCAAAAGGAAATCATTCCTTTCTCAATTCGTCCTTTAGCCCTGCAGCCTCCCTTCAGTTCACAATTTCAGCCTTTGCCAAATAAATGGATCCATAACCAAGAGAATGTGAACTGCTACACTGCAACTGTCAACAACATTTTATGGTTTAGTTTTTTGACCAACTATTAAAAAAACACAAAAACACCTCTGGTCCCGTGACTGACCCAGATTGGATCTTGCAACATTATCCTGGGATACACATAATCTACCTTCATTTGTACTCAAAAAGTATTCAAAATAAACATAGTTGGATTTCACGAATGAAGGCAAAAAGTTGGATTTTATTTTTTCATTGTTGTTACACTTTTAATATCTCTCATTGAGGAATCACTATTTTCTTAATGCTATTTACTGCCTCATTCATCCATTCTGATTCTCCTTTTCTTGGCACCATTACTAAATCTTTAATTACTAAAACTGAACTTATATTTCACTGCTGGTCATCTAAAACAAACCAATAGTTATTATATTCTCTAAGAGAAAAGAGATTATTAGCAGCCAAAAAACTCCCCAACAAGATATTTAATACAGGAGATTAAACAGTTTATGCTCAAACAGAAGGTCTCAGAAAGCAGACTGCTTAAATGGTCATTAGCTCTCTGTATCAGCAGTTATAGATCACACCTACTTAATATAGAAGGCCACCTAATTCCAAAATGAGAAAAGAATATGCACCTTGATTTTTTTTAATCACCCAGTCCCTAAAATACTGCACTAAAACTTCACAAAAGGATACCATAACAGATTGTAATAAAGGTTGTTGAAAGATAAAGAACAAGAAGGACAGCTGCTCTACTCCTATCATGATTCCACCAGAGGTCATCCAAGACTGTGATCAAGGCCTTCTCAGTTTCCCACAGAGGCCTGAACCCTGACTGAAAGCGGTCCAGATAACCCACTTTTTCCAGAGACCTTTGAAGCACCATCACCATTTCTACAACTTTTCAAGGTTAGGAACTGGATGAAAGTTGTCCAGAATAGTATTTTTTTTCCCTCCAAACTTTCAAAATCAGCTTTTATATTGTCCAAGGGATACATGTAGTTACTATCTTTTCACAGCTCTTGTTTACACTAAAGATGAGATGAACTCTTCTCTCCTTCTTGTTCCTTCTATGTCATCAACAAGGGTCAGCATTAAATCTAGGACAACAAATCCCCTTGTTTCTTCCTCCAGTTTTCCAGAAATGAAATTGCAATCAAGGCAAGGAAATACTTTGTTCATAAATGAGCGCTTGTACAGCAATATAGTTAACTTCCCTCATCCATAGAAGCTCACTGGATGAATTTGAGCTAGTCATTTTTAGTCAGCTGATCACTATCATAGATTCAGAATCATACCTCATTCTTGCTATAGAAAACTGGGGAAAGTAGCAGTGTGCTGGTTTTGAGCTGCTGAAGGATAGACAGGGTGACAGTCAATCAATCAAACAGACAATTTAAACAAGTCTTCCACTGTTGACAAAGTGAAGGTTCCAGGTGATGTTAAGACAGTAGTAAATGGAAGATTTCAACTAAAATTCATCCATGCATAAGCCTTATTTTATGCTTCAGGAAAGTATCATTTATGTCTTCTGGTTGGATGGTTGGGTGAGTAGATTTGCCATAGCAATGCTATGGTGACTCTCTTCATTTTTACCCAGATGCTTCCTCAGAAGGGATTTCTGCACAGATTTACATATTCTTTACAAATAATGCCCCCTTTTCCTTGCAGTGAAGTCTAGTTCTCTGGAACAAAATTTATTCTTTGCTTGCAATATTTTTATCAATAGTTTCATGCTGTTAATTTTTAGATTGTATTATTATACTGTGTCAGGATTCAAAGCATAAAAATATAATGATATACATCAATGTTGTCCTTCCAATTATTCTGAAGCTTGTAAATTACCGATCTCGGTTGCCTGTAATTTATTAGCTTCCAGTGCCAATGTCTTACTGCAATCACTCTTGTCCCAATATTTTATACTCACTCAGACCCCAAGATTTAGTTCCAAGCCTTTTTTGACCAAGCTTCTACTAAGCTTCTTGTGATAGGCATCCCTTCACCCATAAGGAACTTCCATTTTGGTATTATAAGGCAAGGTTTACAAACCCTAATCTTTTGCTGATGACTCTGTCCAGGCTCAGGTGCCAACTGTACTTCTGTAATCTTCTAGTCTTTCCTCCCAGCATTCTGACCTTTAACAGTAAGTACTGATGCAAACATCATTTGTACTCCTGAGTTCTTTTCTTATCCTGAGCTTTATTGACTTTGGAGATACATTCAACAATTCCTCTGACTGGCTCATTTGTCCCATGTGAATTAGCCAGGGAAAGCAGTAACCAATTACTCTGAAGAGCCTCAGCAGTCTGCTGTCACATCTGGAATACAAGCTCCAGGAAAGCCATGCTCTTTCAAAGGTCTCAGGTTTGGAGATGGTTGCTTCTGTTCCTCTCCACAGGAAATCTCTGACAACCATATGTCTGCTCCTTCTTAGGCTGGCAGTTAAGTACTTTCCATCCACAGGATTCGGAATATTTTCCTTAAAATTTCTTCTTTTAACATAACAGCATCACTCACTAAGTCAAAAGTCTAAATAACAGCTGTGTGCTTCCAGTGCATTTCCATAATATCTCCTTTCTCTTGGTCCTATAAATCATGTTTTCATTCCTCCACCTCTTACTCTTTTTTATTGCTTTGATTTGGAGAACTGCAGTCTTTCATGTCAAAACTGTGCTCCCTCCCTGATAAATTGGAATGACATGCTTCCAACCTTTTCACCTTCTGTTCTAAAAGAACCAGTTCCACACACTTGTTGAGTCTCTCATTCAGGCAGTTCTGAGGCATGGGGAAAAAAAGGCTAATACAAATTCTGCAGGTCACTTGAACAACTACGTGCCTTAGATGTCCCACTGAACATGGCATTTTTCTGCACCTCCACCATTGCTTGCTTTCTCTATGCCCACACAAAACCTCTGAATTCCTAGCTTGGTTGCTGAGTCAGCTGACAGAGTAGCCTAGAGAGACACAGAAAATGCACCCTACAACCACAACAGCAAGCTCAGGCAAGGCACAAAGAGCCAAAAGCAGAGTCAAAGGGGCAAATTATTTTACAGTAATCAAATCACCACCACCACAACCTCAGGATCAAAAAGAAGAATTTTCAACGGAGTCTCTATGTGTATGTAAAAAAAAATTGTAGCAGCCTAAGCAAATAGAAGAGGAAAAATAAAACAAAGGAAGGCCCTGTACAATAAAAGGCTAAACCAGGTGCCTCCACAATCTAAACAAAATGTGAGGTGGTCAAAACCAAAAACAGAGACTTAAGTAAGTCTTATAATTGGTCCCAAACCATAACTCATCTTCAACTCATACCAAGCTCCTTTTTTTTGCTCTGGCTGTTCATTCTCACACTTATACTTGCTGCTCCAAGTACTTCTAGCTATCTTCCTTTGCCTTTCACTTCTCAGATGATATAGTATCTTTTCTGAGACTACCAAAGAAGTGATAAAAAAAATCAGATAAGTTTAGAGAGATAATCAACCCTCCTCCACAAGAATATTTTCCTTAATTAGTGTCAAATATGCATTTAAATTTGCCTTAATCAAATCTTGGTCTGGCAGAATATAAACTATTTCTAACTATCACTAAGCAGAAAATGAGATTTTTGTCAAATACAGTAATATGAAAATGCAGTTGTGGCATTTCTGTTCAAAATGTTACAGGTTAGGTTTAGGAAGAGTACTCAACCCCATGGTTTTCTCCCAGGAGCCTACTATGGAGTACAAGATCTCAGGGATGGTGAGTGAGTGCCATAGAGCCTGTCCATGGCACCCTCCCACCTCTTCCTGCTTAGCAACCCACCCAATCCTGAGGTTATTATGGAAACTAGACAGCAGGATTGCTGCCTGTAAGTGTTGTGATCACTTATGACCACATCACTTTGCAACAACAACCCAAGTCCCAATTGACATCAGAACCTACCTGTAGTTTCAAATACTAACTAGTTCTTCATCATGATATCTGTGATTCACACATGGATTAGCAGGTTGAATAGGAAACAAAGGACCTGGCCATCATATGACAACCAGCTTTTCCAAAGTGGCATCTCTTGAAATATCTTCAAATTTACAGTCTACATATCTGGGTTAAGGCGGAAGTTTGAATCCACTCAGCATACCTCCAGTAGGGGATTACCTACCAGAAGAGGAAGCCTCAGGTGCTATTACTGCTCTTGGGGAAGAAGCACAGATTGGAAGGGGAGATAGCTATTTAGACCATTTATAACAAAAATCTGCTGGTTTCCACTACCCATTCAAAGAGATACTGGGGAGAAAAACTAGAATGTACTGGGACACATTTTGCTGCCAAAATGATTATTAAGCCACCATATGACACCATGGAAATGATTGAAATGATTGAAATGGAGACAGACACTCTTTGGAAGGGCAGTGGGCATGAGGTAACCAAATCTGTGTGATCCTAAGATGGTTGAAAGGAAACACCTTGATTTCAATTGTTTTAATTAATAATAAGGCAGTCCAAAGATATATATTAAAGAGATGCATCTCTAGTCTCATTATCCAAAATGACTGAACCATTGTTAGCACACTTCAAGGATGCCACAATGTACAAGAACTCAAGACTGCTGGAACGGGAACTATGAATAGGGATCCCATTTTCTTTTCATCCTGGCTGGAATCAGATGGATAGGCCACTTACACTTATAGGCTACTGAATCTTTAACAGACTGTTTATTCTGGGTTGATTAGTGCAGTAGGCTTCTTGGCAGGACACAAAGAATTGAATTTCAAAGGGAGAACACCGTTGGACAATTTTGCAGACATAATCAATGACTTCGATAAAAAGAGGGGGCCTACAATATCTTCAGAGTTTGCTTCCCTTAAAACTGTTCCCAATCCATATGCAAATATGGATCACTGAAATCAGCTTGCTGGTCAACACCTTACAAATATTAACTGCATAACTTTTACCAAGACAAAACAACAAGAAGAAGAAGATAAGGTGTCCTGAAAAAACAAATCCAAGGAGTTTTGAAGATGAATGGAAAACTAAAAAAAGAAAAAAAAAGATAAGGTAAATTAGAATATTAGCTCACCGGCAATTCTGTTAACCTTATGGTCAAAAGCAAACCAAAAGATTTTGATAATGGCTTCTACCAAATGACTCCATAAATGAAGATTGGTAATTCCATAAATTATAGGGGGTTATAAACAGAGCTCTGTACCTAACCTTTATGTACAAATCCTCTAAATAGATGAGATATCTATAAATAACATTCACGAAAGATCCCACATTTGCTTTGGTCTATAAAGATCCAAATTTGATCTTCTTTCCTACCAAATTATTTGGAAAAGCTCTTTCTCAGTTACTTACCCTCACTTGTAACAATAGGGTGCTCAAACCTTTGACACTGGGAATCTTCCACTGCCATGCCTCCCAAACATATTATCTCCAGACTTGTGACCATCAAAATTGCTGTCAGAATAGTGTCTTGCATATTGATCCTGGGCACCAATCACATCTCCCTTAATCAGAAATGCTTCAGGTATTCAGATGCAAAAACAGCCTGCAAAATGTAAAAGCAACACCACCAGAATTACCATTAGACCAAAGGTTAACAATTTGTTTATTCTTGGCACACATCCAATTTTCCAGATTTTTGTCCTAAAGCATGTTTTGTCATTCATCCCAACTCTTTTATTAAAACAATAAACATTTCTAATGATATACAAATGTTGTATGTTGCATAATAACATAGAAAAGATATAACAATATAGAAAAGATATAACAACATATAAAAGAATTTTTTCCTGCATCCTTCTCTCTCTCATGTATACACAAACATCACTTAAAACTATTGTCTTTTTTTCTGATGATGATTCCAAAAATTATTTTGCCATGACACGCCAAACCGAAGCCATAATTCGTGGTTCCTAAACTAGATCAAGAATGATGAACTCGTGTATTTTCAGAGGATACAATATCAACACCATTCTGTCCTTATTTCGAAGCTACCAGTCAGACAGACCTAGACTGTTAAGAGATGATGCATTTGCATCTTACAGAAATTCAGAATATTAAAATGTATTAAGTAAAATGGAATTTTGTTTTCATAATTGCCAGAGATTTGCAATATAAGACTAATATTATTTAGAATGGTGGGAGCAGAACGTGAGGCTAAAGAAAGCAACTCTACATATTATTTAATTTACAAAGTTGTTAAAATTGTGGTTTACCCATCATGCTATATTTTCAAAAGCATCATCGTTTTTTCTTCTTAAAATCATCATTTCTTTTTAAAATCATGGTTATTTTTCTTTATAAAATATCCATTTCAAATGGTCTGCATTTCTAGGCCAGCATATCTTTGATATGAATATTCTATGAAGTTTTGTTCAGTCTCTTTCAGAGAACATCATTTTATATATCTCTGTTAGATGCCTAGTACTGTTGTCATCCAGTTTATATAGATTGCCCAAGGGGAATATAAGAATAAATTAGACCTATTAAAGAATTCTACCATTTGCACCACAGCAACCTTTTTTTTTTTAACTCTTGGTAATATATGATTCAACATACTTTATTTTGCTTAGCTTCCAGTAAGGACAATTGCTATGAGCAATGGCTTTTGATCTGTGCTTCAGAGGACCCTGGAGTTAGTTGGAAGTTTGTTAATGTTTCTGGTAGGTATATTTCTCTGAGTAACACAGTCTCTTACAATGTCCAGTTGTGAGAAAGCTTATTCAATTATTCTCTAGTTTAGAAAGAACTATAATAAGATTCACCAGGTCTGGCCTGCATCTTCTAAAACTACATAGACATTAAAAACGTTTCCCAGACACCTATGCAAGATGAATGTAAAGCTGTTCATCATTACACACAAACATTTTAAAGCCACCAGCTCAGAAAAAAATTACAGGCTTAAAGAAACCTAATTTGCCATATGTTTGCTGAAAAGTATTGTTTAAGTTATTCTTATGTGTCAAGAGTCAAGTAGTCCATATGATTGTCAGATATTCAGCTATCATTTGATGCTGCTCCAATTCAAAACTATAAATTGGGCATAAAGAAAGGCTCACTAAAGTCCGTTACAGTGTCATTCTGATAACATCCTAGGTAAATAATCTGGTGAGAACATTAAATATTCTTTTTGTAAATGCTTTCATGAATATTTAGTCATCTCAAAATTCAAAGTGATTCAAATTTTAATTCACATGAACTCCTTCATTCTATAAAATATTTGAAAGTAACAATATTCTGCCCATTAGTTCTTGGCAAAGTTATAAACAGAGCATTTGCAAAGGTAATCTAAGTTTAGATCCCATATAACTCTTTGTTAACCTCTCCCAGATAAATAAAAATACGCATGAAAAATTGTTATGATCCTACAACATTAAAAACATCAGGAGAAAATAATTTGGTCAAACAACAACCCTAGACAAATAAAAGTATGAGATTAACAACCACAGTTAGCCAGCCAGCAGTGACAACCACAAAATGGTGTTTGCTGGTTGCTGAGTTCACTAAGTCTCAGTAATAAACTGACATATCATATGTCGCTCAGTAATTTTTCTTCAAATCTGGCACAAGCAGCTCTTATATAACCAGCCGCTGGGCAAATCTGAAAGCACCAAGGCAGAGGCTACTTTGGACTTTCTCCAAAATCTATATCATGTCCAATTGTGTTCTCAGCCCTCTTTTCAGAGAAGTGATAAGCGAGTATCCCAAGGAAAAACAGACACAGCTGAAATTTGTGGACACTTGAAAAAGAAGGATTCCTAATAGCACAGAGGTATGTCTTAAGGTCATCGAGAAAATTCAGAATGTGGCATTTACAAAGATATACTTCTTAGTTGTTTATTTTTTTAAAAAAAAGATATTTAAACTACCTCATAATAAATTTTCTCAAATGGATAAAAAATTTCTAAGTAACTCTTTCCTTCATTTATGTATCCTCTTACAACTCCTGCTGTTTTCCCTACTATTATTTCTGCAGATGAAATGACTGTTCATATAAGAACCATCACAGAGCTTGTAGCTCATGTTATAAAAACTGAATGAAGAGCCTCAGGCAAATTACCAGCTATTAATTTGGAACATCAGGTTATAAACAAATAAATCAAAACAAAGGAGTTGAATAGTTATTTATTTAATCTCATATTATTTTAATGACATCTCCATTGGATTATGAATCAACTTTAAAACCATTTGTATCTTACTATTGATGATTGGAATGATAAAATACCAACCTTTATGTGCAGAAATGATTCACAACACAAGAAGCATTGAACAGTAATAATACAAATGAATTTATAAAAACTTTCTTATTTCCCTTTTTGTCTCTGGCTTGGTTTGATGATAGTTGGAAAAATGCAATAGTTAGCATAGGTTGACCACACAACTTAACTGAACATTGAGCAATAGGTCAAAGCTACATTTTGTACAAATTGTAATCCATTAATGCATGGCTTATAATTCAATTCATTCATTGAATTGGATAGTTCTGGAGTTTTATTATTGCATTAATTCTATGTGTTACTTTTATTTATAAAAGCATTTGCCCCTCATCTTTCTGGCTCAAAACTACATAGAATGACTAGCAACTATATAAATTATAACTAAAAAAATAAAAACCATACAATGGCAAACCCGATTCTTTTAAGAGGTGAACAATCTGAATACATCAAAAATAAGTTACAGAATTATCCTGCAATCGTATGTTCTCTTAAAGGCATTTCTAATTTGATTCAATCGATTATTTCATATAATTACTGAATTCAGAAAAAAATGATCAATATCTCCTTAGACTGAGGTAGAAAGGCTGCTTAGCTATCATCACTATTTTATAGGCAGTGAATTTAAAAACCCTGGACTGTTGCTTCTTGTAGTTTCATGAAGATCTTAAAGAAATGGTGGGGTGAGGATCTCATAAGTCCAAGCTCAGGAGATAAAGTCTACTTTGAATCTATTCTTTAGGAAAGACTGAAAACACAATAAACAATAGCCTAACCATCATATTCTCCATCTGATGCCAAACAATACTATAATAGTAACAAAAGCTGCTAAAAGCTTTAACAAAAAACACACACACTCCTACTGCCTAGTTCTCATCCACAGACTGAAGCCATTGTTTCAATCTTAAACCTGAGATAGAAACAGATTGAAATACTTGATATTACTGAACTTAAAGTCATCAACATCTTGCCCAGTATAGAGAGTGACCACAGATGACTCAATATGAGCCTTGGTGGTGCAGGCTGT
>AZIM01001184.1:13363-24143 GCA_000516915.1 Ophiophagus hannah
TCTCAACATCTTTTTTATAGTCTGGTGACCAAAACTGGATGCAGTACTCTAGGTGTGGTCTTACTAAATTGTAGAGACTTTCCTGAGACCCAACCTAAGGTCACACAAAATGCAAATGATGTGATTTATTCGATTTTTAACTGTCCATTCTAGAGGAACCTCATTGTTGGAGGGTCTCAACTTTGGTTTATGGCTTACCGTGTTTTGCAAACTCAGCGACTTTGGGTTTATTCAATTAACTGTAATTCAGCTTGATGCTGGAATGAAACTTTCTTGTCAGATAAATTTATGCAGGACTGCATCCTTAATCTTTTCATCAGATTAAATGCACTCTTTTTTCCCAGAGACATTTGGATTTAATAATTGTGGAATGTAACATGGTCAAGAACCGGCAGTTGAAATGAATCAGCTGATCCTTTTGGTTTCAAGTTACCACTTGGCTGTAGCTAGAAAATTCCAGGACTGTAGCTCTGGAAGAAATTCTCCTCCTCATTTCATTAGTGTGAATCAAGGGGTTGTTTATACAAGCAATTATTCTAGAAAAACAATTGCTTGATTCTTTTTGGCCTCTGATTTGTTCACATGATTGCTGGGGGACTCAGAATCTGAAGTGGACTGAAAGCTAAGTGTTAAAAGGGACTCCTTTTTTCCGCCTGTTTCTTTTTCATTCTCAGAACTTTTGAGAAGTCAGACAGACAGACAAATTTTATTTTGGTCTTTGATCAATAAAAGTTTGGTAAAACAAGCAAAATGAACCCCCAACATCAATGAACTTTGGCCTGTCTGTCTGCTTCCAGGATACTGTAAATTGAGGGTGGGAAAATGGGGTCTAGGACAACCTGCTGTCAGATACTGAAGCTGAAGCTCAAATACTTTGGCCAGCAAATGAAAAGAGAGGACTCCTTGGAAAAGACCCTGATGTTGGGGGAAATGGAAGGCAAAAGAAAAAGGATGGCAGAGGATGAGATGGTGAAATGATATCACTGATGCAATGAACATAAATTTGGGCAGAACCAGGGAGATAGTGGAGGACAGGGGGCCTTTGGTGTGCTGTGGCCCATGGGATCACAAAGGTGGAATAACAACAACATTAGAGGAAGTTGAATTAGAGGAAGGATCTGCCATTCTGTTCTCCTTTTTGGCTGCAAGGGGTCAGGAGGACCAGTAAGGATTTCTCCTTACTCAATATTGTTTTTGAACTGAAAAATATTCTTCTATGCCTATAATTCTTCTTTTTGCTGAAGGAGGAGAAATAACAACTTATTTTACTTTGGAGATGTCATGATGATGATGGCTAGTACTTCTGTAAATATAGGAGGAATTTAATTAGCTTTGAAAAGAAATACACCAGTATTTCAAAGCTCCATTTGGCATTGGAGGACCTGGTGTGGGATCTATTCTGTTTGCAGTCACCACTTAAATTTTGCAGTTAGCACAACTGATTGCTTCCTATGTGCATGTGAATCTTTATTTAGGTTGGAATCGGGAAATTTTCAGATGTACCGGCCAGATGTTTTTGGAATGTAAAGCTGGATCGGGAAGGACATGAAAACACGAAATCTCCTCATTAGTTCAGACCCCTCAATCTTTCCAATTAGCCTGCACACCGTGCTGTCATTTGCATTGCTCTCTTAGATTACTCATTGCTTTTTTTAAACAAAATGTTTTGTTTGTTTTAGATAAGTGGAAAATATTCAGCGAGGGAGCAGCTCAGATCAACCAAATGTGTATAAATCGAGACTGCAGGACTGAACTGGAAGAACTGCTGAAGGTTTTGTACCTTGAGAAATCCGAACAGGCTGGTTGTTGAGGGAGGTTCTGAAGAAGGAAACTGAGAGAAAAGAGATGGATCCACAGCGGGAGACTGTGGGTTTGTTTTGTCTGTTTTGATGGTACCCTGGAAAGAAAAAGAAAGAAAGAGAGAGAAGAAGAAAGAAGGAAAGTATTCATCTCATGCCCAGCAAATCTTGCTGCTCTGTGCATAAACTTGTGCTAGTCCTTTTAATATCTCTACTTCGTAAATGGTGGCTCTTTGTCATTGGAAAAACAGGAAGGAAAGACATAGATTCCTGCAAAGGTCATTGTCTAAAGCCAACGGTGTGGAGTTGGTGAGCTGAGGGTCTTATTTCATACTTTGAAGAGAGACCAAAGGCCTCAGTGGAGAAGGTGCAGATATAAAATGGGTAGAGCCACAGTTGGGTGAGACCAAGTTGCTTCTTTCACCCTACTTTAAAACTACATTAAGCCCCTTACCCAGTGATACCAGAGTTTTTTTCAGAAATAAAATAGCAAGAAACATAGAATTACTAGGACCCTCCCAAGTAGGAGAAAATATTCCCCCCCCCCGCCCAGAGGTAGGTTTAGCTTTGAGCCACTACATTCTCCACCCATCTTAATTTTTTGGACAACCTGTTGATCAGGAAAAAGCCAAGGATGGAGCTCTAGCAAGGTTGAGTCTACTCTGCTGAAAGCAAGTCTTGGAATGATGATAATTCAAGGCTTGAACCACCCACTCCAAAACTGGAAAAGAAGACCCTGGAAATGGTATTTCATTGCCTCTCCCCCACCCCCCCACCAGCTGTGAAACACTTCTGAGGGCAATTGCTCAAAGGCGTGATGGGAGTCAAATCCAGGCCATCTTGTTTTCATTTTGAGGCACAAAGCACTTCCATTTTCCCATTATTTTTCCCCGTCTTTTTCTTTCCATGAGAAATATCATTCAGGAAGGGAGGCGGGGAAATGGAACCTCGACACAATGCCTTGGGATAGATGGCCCAAAGTGTCCTTGGAAAGAACCAGAGAGAACCTGACTTGGATAGTCATGGAATTTCTGGAGATGATCTGGGCTAAATCTTTTGGCTTGGATTTGACAGTAGTAGACTAGACACACCGACCTTGGCAGAAGCTTCCAACTCTTTTCTTCAACTTGAGTTCCAGGACTGAAATGCTGTGAATCCCACAGGCAAACATCACCACTGAATTCAGGTGGGTGGGTGGGTAGGAAGGATGAAAATTGGGTCTAGAGGGGCTGTTGGTTGCTTATACTTGATATCAACTATGGTTGGAAGCCCCAGTGGTTCCACACCCCACATCTCACATGAGAGTTACGCTATGTTCTGTGCCTTAAAGAGAAAGTATCACATACAGATAGTCCTTGACTTACAACAGTTCATTTAGTGATTATTCAAAGTCACAATAGCACTAAAAAAAGTTTTATGACCATTTTTCATACTTACGACCATTGCAGCATCCCCATAGTCAGGTTGGTGATCAAAATTCCAACACTTGGCAACTGGCTCATATTTATGACCGTTGCAGTGTCCCCGGGTCATGTGATTTGCTTTTGGGACCTTCTGATGAGCAAAGTCAATGGAGAAGTCGGGTTCATTTAACAACCGGGTTGCTAACTTAACAACTGCAATCTTCACTTAACAACTGTGGCAAGAAAGGCCATAAAATGAGGCAAAACTCACTTAATACTCTCTCACTTAGCAACAGAACTTTTGGGCTCAATTGTGGACATAAGTCAAGGTCTACCAGTACTCCAAAATTAGGAAGACTTCAGCATAGTTCCTTGTTTTTTAAGGAAGAAGAATGGAGCCCCAGGAGGTCCGAGAGGAAAATAGGGATGTGCAGCCTAGAGGCTACCAATGGCTGCCACATCTCCAGGGATCATTTTATCAAATGAGAACTGAAATTTAAAAGTAAAAAAACACATGTTGTTTGTAGTAGAACAGAACTGCTAAGCAATGCTTTTCAGCTGCAGAGCCTTAAGTTGGGAGCAGCCCATCCTTGTTACGTTCCCACAGCAAAACTGTACCATAGCCTCCAGGCATGGAAAGTATTGTGCGAACACAACCAGTCTGGTTAGTTCCAGGCACTGCAGTTGAATTGGCACAACCCCCTTCAAAACAGCTCGAATGGGGTGAAGGCCTTGGCGGTTTGGCATATTGTGAGAATTCACCCATTCAGAATCAGAATTGAGCTGGAAGGGACCTCTGAGGTCTTCTAGTCCAGCCCCTTGCTCAAGCCAGAGATCCTATACCATTTCAGACAAGTGGCTGTCCAGTTTCTTCTTAAAAACCTTCAATGATGAAGCACCCACAACTCCTGGAGACAAGCTGTTCTATGGGTTCATTTTCCTCACTGTTAGGAAGTTTCTCCTCAATTCCATGTTGCTTCTCTCCTTGATTGGTTTCCATCCATTGTTTCTTGACCTGCCTTCAGGTGCTTTGGAAAACAGCTTGACCCCCTTCCTCTCTGTGGCNAGTCCCCTCATCATCCTGGTTGCTCTTTGCACTTCTGCCAAAGTCTCAACATCTTTTTTTGTAATGTGACCAAAATGGGATGCAGGATTCCAGGTGTGGCCTTACTAAGGCTTTAAAAAACCATCATGTGGTTTTGATTCTATGCTTCTGTTTATACAACCCAGGATTGTATTTGCTTTTTCCGCTCTGCCGAATAATTATCAGGTTATCACAACCTGGTTATCATACTAAGCTGGTTTGGTTTGCTGGTTCAGGCCATATGAAATTGGCAAGGGTGTTTGTTCAGTTTGGGGTTGGAGTTAAATGTGTTGTGTGAACTTAGGGGTTTGGGTTGTGTAAACCGGTGTTTCTCAAGCTCGGCAACTTTAAGTGTGTGGACTTCAACTCCCAGAATTCTCCAGCTAGCAAGCATAGCCATCCTCTTATAATTTAATGAGCAGGTAGGTCTTGGGAGGTGATGCAGTGTCTCCCTTTTTGAAATGTATCAAAAAGGCACAAGTTGACAGGTGTACAGTACTTTTGTTATATATTTTATTAATTTTCTGGAAGAAAAATCAATGTGATGAGATACCTGGGATATAGGCTGTGTATTTATTTGTATAATAAGTTCTCTCTTTTTTAAGAACAAGGAAAAATCAGTGTAGCATGTTTCTTTAACATTAACCAAGACACATTTTAGCCTGGCTGGTTCTCTCTTCCACCCCTTCCACTTTTGTGGAGACACATATTTATAACCATTATTTATATATGTGTTTTATCTCTTTTATAAATTAATAAAATTGAATTGTTCCAAATGGACTTTTTTCTTTCATTTAATAGTGTTTTTTCCTGTGTCCCTTTTCCTTTGTTAAAGAATGGAGGGAAGATCCAGACCTTCTTTGAGGAAGAGCGGGGGAATTATAGGGTTTGCAGACTTTGGGCTGCAATCCTGATAACAGGATGACATCCAATTGAGTTGGGGTTACCCCAGTAAAAAGCAAGGATTAAAGAAAAAGTATTCATAGAGGTTAGCAATAGCAATCGCACTTACTTATATACCACTCCATAGTGCTTTCCAGACCTCTGTAAGGAGTTTACAGATCCAGTCTCTTGCCCCCAACAATCTGGGTCCNNNNTTTACCCACCTCAGAAGGATGGAAAGCTGAATCAACCTTGAGCCTGGTGGGATTTGAATTGCCAAATTGCAGGCAGCTGATAGTCAGCAGAAGTGGCCTGCAGTACAGCACTCTAACCACTGTGCCACCAAGGCTCTAAGTAGTGATCTAATCCTGATGAGCCATTTCAAACTTCAAGTATGATCATTATGTGGTTGGAATGTTCTCTACATTCAGCTAAGCACCTCCAATGCTAGGAAGAGAGGAATAAAACTGTTATCTTCTTCCTAATGGGGTGGCACAGAGGCTCAGAAGTGAAGGCATTGGGCTTGTCAGCTGGAAAGCCAGCAGCCCAGGTTCGAGACCCAAGCACCATGTGATAGGGTGAGTTCCCATCCTCACCTTTTTCCTTGAGAAATTTCACTTTTCATCCAAGAAGCTTCTTCGGTTACTTTTGGAAGCAAGCAGGAATATTGGGAATTGTGGGGGAGGGGGGATCTCTGCATCTCTCCCTACAATGCCTTCTGGGTGGAAATTAACCAGTTCCTCCCTGCAAAATCTACCTGGACACAGGTCTGCTATGAGAGCCACAATTGCCATCTTTTGGGTCCTTGTCTTGGCTGCTGTCAAGCTTTGAATAACAGAATGACAGTTCAAAATGACCTTGGAGATCTCCTAGTCCAACTCCCTCCTCAAGCAGGAAGCCCTATACCAGTGATGGCGGACCTTTTTCCTGTGGTGTGCCGGCACCATCAATGTAATGCACCCCGCCCCCTCTGCATGCACGTGCAACACCCCCGCCCCCTTACCTGCACTNCCTCTCGGAGGCTCGAGGGAAGCCTCTGCAGCCTTGGGAGGCCGAAAAACGGGCCTTCCGGAAATACCGGAAGTGCCTGTTTTCAGCCCCTGGAGGACCTCTGGAACCCGGGAGAGGCTGTTTTTGCTCTCCCAGAGGCTCGAGGGAAGCATCTGCAGCCTCAGGAGGCTGAAAAACAGGCCTTCTGGAAATAGTGGAAGAGACGAAATGGGCCTGTTTTTCAGCCTCCAAAGGCTGCAGAGGTTTCTCTTGAGCCCCCAGGAGGGCAAAAATTGCCTTCCCCGGGGTCCAGAGGCCCTTCAGAGGCTGAAAACGGGCACTTCTGGTATTTCCGGAAGACCCGTTTTTTGGCCTCCCGAGGCTGCAGAGNAGGGCTGCAGAGGCTTCCCTCGAGCCTCTGGGAGGCCGAAAATGGCCGAAAATAGGCCAAAAATCAGCTGGGAGGCGCATGCATGCGCAGTGCAGGTAAGTTTGGCTGGGACTCATGTGCCATAGGTTCACCATCACGGCCCTATACCATTTCAGACACATGACTGTCCAATCTCTTCTTTAAAAGTTGGATTCATCCAAGTTGGCCAACACAAATCTTTTAACCAGGAACAGCTCTTTAAATCACTCCCATTCAGGATGTTGTCTAAGAAACATAATGAACTAAGTCAGGGTGTGATTCATGGTGATTTTCTGGCACTAGCTTGGTCTCTCTGCTCCTTATGAACAAACCTAATTGATCAGGAGTTGTTTATTGTCTCTTGGAGAAGGATTACTTCATACTGTTCAAGGTAAGTGTAACAAAATGGGGCCACAACTCTTTTTAAGTGGTGGGGGAGACATAGAGGGTATGTAAACAAAGAAGAACCAGAATAGTTCTGCTTGTATAGATCAAATTGCTATATACAAAACAGCAGGAAGTATAAAGCTTTGGGTTCCCCTCTGCTCTCTGTGTTGTTGCGCATGTGCGGCAGGGTGGATAGAAAGATAAATAATTCTTTGGATGCATGTATAATTCGTGGAGAACCCAATTTCATTCCAGAAATATTTATACAGGTAGTCCTAGACTTATGACCATAGTTAGCACCAGAATACCTGTTACTAAGCAAAACATTTGTTAAGTGAGTAATTCATTACTTTATTAGCCATTTTGCCATGGTTGTTAAATGAGTCACTGCAGTTAAGTGAATCATGCGGTCGTTAAGCAAATCCAGCTTCTCCCATTGCCTTTGCTTGTCAGAAGCCAGCTGGGAAGGTTGCAAATGATGATCACTTGATCCTGGGATGTTGCAACTATTGCAAAATCCATGCCAAGTACAAGAATTTTGATCACATGACTCTGAGGATGCTGTGACAGTCATAAGGTGAGCACAGCTCATAAGCCACTTTTTTCAGTGATTTTGCAGCTTCAAACAGTCATCAAATGAATGGTTGTAGGTCAAAGACTTCTTATATAAAAATAGAGACACTTCTAGAGCACCACTAGATGGCAATGAATAGACACCAAAAATGTGTGTTGTATTTTGCCTTCTGGTGGTCATCTGGGTTTGTGCACTTCAGATTTGGTGGCCGTAACAATACGTTTGCCTGCTTGCCCTTCCAGGGTGAAATTAATCTTGGCTTGCCCAGATAATGTCTGTCATACCCTTGTATTTCTGGGCAGCTCCATACGGCTGTTGCCTTTGCTCTGGTTACTTTCTCAGGTCAGATCTCTGGAGGGAATTCAGATTTGTTCCATCAAGCAAACAATGAGAAGGATAAGCCCTTTTGGTGGCAGCAATGGTTAAATAAACATCAACATTCCTTTCACAGCCAGTTTATTGCTGTGCAGTGCAAACTTCGCACATTCAGTCCTGGGTATCTTGCTTTGTGGGTGAAAATAGATGTCATATTTTGACACCGGGGAAAGCAAGTCTTAGCAGTTGTGGAATCTCAGCTGCACAGTTGCATCTGCACAGACATGCTCGCAAGTCTGTATCGGGACAGTCAAATTCTTTTTTCTTTGACAATACATGGAATAATGTATGCAGTTGTTTTTGTTAGTCATAGAATCACAGTGTTGGAAGAGACCTGGGAGATCTCCTGCTCAATGCAGGAGAGCTTATATCATCCTGGTCAAATGGTTGCCTATTCTTTTCTTTAAAAACTCCAGTGATGAAGCACCTACAACTCCAAGGTGCAAGTTGTTGGTTAATTGTTCTCATTGTCAGGAAATTTCTCATTAGTTCCTGGTTGGAACTATCTTTAATGAGCTTCCACCTTGCGGGGGCCGGCACATTCTACAACAAGGTCACATGTGCAATAAGATTGGGACTGGATTAGGGACTTCTATCCTCACTGTGAGTTGTGTTTGGGGGGGGGCTGCACGAAGGGAGGCTCAGACAATCTCATTGTGCACATGTTGTACTCTGACAATAAAGGTAAATAAATANTAAGGTAAATAATAATAATAATAATAATAATANNNATAATAATAATAATAATAATAATACCTATTGCTACTTGTCTTGCCTTCTGGCACTTTTGAGAATAGATTGACCCCCTCTTCTATGTAGCAACCCCTCAAATATTGGAACACCACTATATGTAGCCCCTACTCCTTCTGTTCACTGGACTAGACATACCCAATTCCTGCAACTGTTCTTTGTATGTTTTATCTTCCAGTCCTTTAATCATTGTTGTTTTTCTCTGCATTCTTTCTAGAATTCCACATCTTTTTTATATTGTGGTGATCAAAACTGGACACAGTATTCTAGGTGTGGTCTTAAAGCAGTATTAACACTTTACGTGATGTTGATTCTCTCTCTCTGTTAATGCAGTCTAGGATTGCATTGGCTTTTTTGGAAGCTGCAACACATGGCTGACTCATACTTAGGTGAGAGTTGACTAGGACTCCCAAGATCCCTCTCACTGTTGCTGAGCCAGGTTGCTAAACTGACTGCAGTCGCTGGCCACCAAAAGTGTATTTTAAATAGTAATAGGAAGAGGTTACATTTTGACCTCTCTTGTAACAAAAGGCAAATCATGGAATTATGGATTTAAATTGCAGCAACTCAGATTCTAGTCAAGTGTCTAGAATCAACATTTCCTAACGGACAGACAGTAGGACTAGTAATGAGCTCCCTTGAAGGAGAAACTGGAGAGCCACCTGTCAGGGCTGGGTAAAATTGGATTTTTGAAGCAGAGGGCTGGACTCAATCATATAAAATGGTCCCTTTCTATTCCCAATTTCTGGTTGTTGTTTTTCATGTTAAAAACAGATTAACACCTGGAGCATTATTACTTGTACAAAAAGCCAGCACAGGGCCTGACCATTATTTCGGCACATCAAGGTCCCCTCCGTGTTAACGCAGTTCACAACTATGTTGAAATTCCCCTTTTCAAAAGTGTGCTGCTGTGTACTAGGAGGGGTTGACAAGTGTCTTTTATGTTTCAACCCCTCCCAATCTCATAGATTGAGTGTCATAATGCACTCTGGCAGAATATTCTAGAACCTACTGCAAATGATCAGCCAGCACAACTGTATCTGAAGCTCATATCTTATATGGTCTCTCTTTCTTTCTGTCCGATTGGACTTTCAGAGGAAATTCATGTTGGATGAACACCTTTGTCATGACTTATTTGAATTCTGTAAGTAGCTATCTCTTAGCCTAACTAGTTTCCTAGGGTTCTTAACAAGAAAAAAATTGCAATAGAAGGAAATATTTGTAGCTCAGGTTGAACTGTGGGGTTCTTCTGGCTTTCTGTGTTTCGTTGTTTGCTTGCAGACATTTCATTAGCCAACTAAGTAACATCACCAGTACTAGAAGGAAGGGTTTGGGAGGAGGAGGGGGGAGGGGGAGGAGGGGGAAAAGGAGGGAGAGGCGGAAGAGGAAGAATAATAATTGTGGGGTCCCTGGGGCTCTCTGATCTTGGTGGTTTGCTTGCAGACATTTCATTACCCAACTAGGTTATATCATCACTCCCCCCCACCCCCCAATAACAGTGGCAGGGCAAGCTACTAAATGAAACAAAGACAACGTTAAAAAGTTATGATATTTATGTAGTTACTTATCAAGCGCATCTAAATTATATTAAAGTAAACAAAAAAGCTTTACAATCCCCAAGACATGTCACAACTTTTGAGCACCCCTAATGTTTGGAAATTGAAAGCTGAAAAATTTGACACACCATATCAAGAAGAAAATTCTGTATCGCTTACATTAATGATGTTACTTAGTTGGAGTTCCATAAGTTATAGTCCCACCATAGGCACAAAACCAGCTGGGTGACCTTGGGTCATTGGCCCAGTCACTTTCTCTCTGCCTTTGGAAGCAGGCACGGCTCAACCAATTTTGCCAAGAAAACTGCAGAGACTTATCCAGGGAATTGCCAGGAGTCAAATCCTGATCTGAAGGCACATTCCCACACCTTGTTAATATAGGTTGAGGCAGGTCCTTGGTGCTCTCTGAGCTTGGTTGCTTTCTTGCAGTTGTTTCATTACCTGAAGTAGGTAACATTATCCATGCTAAAAAGGAGAGGGGTTGCGGGGAGACTGTGGAGTCCTTGCTGCTCTCTGAGCTTCATGGTTTTCTTGCAGACATTTCATTGCTAGCACTGATGATGTTACCTAG
>AZIM01001184.1:61849-73355 GCA_000516915.1 Ophiophagus hannah
CGGCTGCAGGAAGATGGTGGTGTCGGCCGAGATGTGCTGCTTCTGCTTCGACGTGCTCTACTGTCACCTCTACGGCTACCAGCCCCCGCGGAGCCCCCGCTTCACCAACGACCCCTAGTAAGTAGCCCAGCGGCGCCCCCAGACTCAGCCGGGTCGAGGGAGCCCCATTGGGGAAGCGCATCGACGGATCGCCCCCCCCCGACCCGCGATCCTGCTGGGCGGGAGGGGCCCCTAGACCCCTGGAGGGAAAAGCGGGAGAAGTCCCCGCGCAGTCTTCCTGACCCAGAAGCGAGGCTGGCTCCCTCCCTGATCCAGTCCCTCCTGGGTGGGGGGCGCTTCCACGTGGCCCCACGTGGCCCCCTTTTCTCCCCCCCCCTTGGCTCCGTGCCCGGCTGGGCTTCTTTGCCCATCCCTGTTGCTCTTTTGGGGCAGCCCCCTCCCAGCTCGGCATTTGGTGGGGCAGCTGGCTTTCCCTGCAGCAAGCCTGTTTTGGGGTGTCTCCTGGTAGCCCAGCAACTTCTAGCCTGCCTCCCACAAGTCCCTGTGGTCCTTCAGCACCAGGGGTGCCCCCCAAGAAATATCTCACTGAGCTTGACTTGAGCCGATCCCTATGGCTGTCTTGTTTGCTGTGCTATGGTCATTTTCCAGGATAGGATTAAAAAAAAAATCTCAGTCTAGGGATTTCCTAGTGGTCTCCTATCTACAGCCCTGCTTAGCTTTTCAAGTTGAGCCCAAGTTTTCTGAGTAATTTCCCATCATTACCTTTATAGCAAGCAGTATCTGATAGGAGACCCAAACCCTTTCCCCGCTTTTATGGTTAGCATCCGTTTTTCTCGCTTTGTCTGGCTGTCTGTGTAGCTTGGCATTGAATGAATGGGGGTCCATTTAGCTGTCATTCATACATTTTAAGATTTCCTCTGGCCCTTTTGCACAGTCCCGTGGCAACCCTTGTGTGTAACTTTTGCTTCGAGTTGTCGGATCTCTTAGGGGTCTCTTCCATGCTGATCAGCAGGAATGGTGGAGGGCTATGAGGTTGGAGAATATGGTGCCGTATTTATATATGCTCCTGCTGGCTTCACCAAATTTAGGGAATGTGATTAACTGCTTGACTCTAGTTGTCCATCTGGCAGGGTTTCTCAGAGAATGCTTGCCCTGCTTGGGTAGTTTCAAAACTTGTTCTTTACTGCATGATCTCAGGGTTAGGAACTGAGACCTAAATCCAGCATAACGTGTGTGTGAGTGTGTGTGTCTGTGTCTGTGTCTGTGTCTGTCTGTCTGTGTCAGAGTAGTTGTGGTGGAAAGTTAAAAAGGATATGAAAAAAGGAATCTGTCCCTTTTCCTACTTACTAATCTTCTTCCTCCCAATTCTCACTGTGACATCTCTACTGTCTTGGCAAATCTTTATTAATATAGGTAGTCCTTGACTTACAACAGTTTATTTACTGACCGTTCAAAGTTACAGTGGCACTGAAAAAAGTGATTTATGGCTGCTGCAGCATCCCCACGATCACATGATCAAAATGCAGATGCTTGGCAACTGATTCATATTTATGACGGTTGCATTTTCCTGGGGTCACATGATCTCCTTTTGCAACTTTCTGAGAAGCAAAATCAATGGGGAAGCCAAATTCACTTAACAACCGCGTTACTAATTTAACAGCTGTACTGATTCACTTAACGGTTGCAAGAAAGGTTGTAAAATGGGACAAAACTCACTTAACAAAGGTCTCATTTAGCAATATAAATTTTGGGCTCATTTGTGGTCATAAGTTGAGGACTGCCTGTATTAGGATTTCCAGAGTACAAGTAGTCCTTGACTTAACAACCATTCATTTAACAATGGTTCAAATTTACAATGGCCTTGGAAAAAAGTGCTTTACGACCTGTCCTTGCACTTGTGACCTGTGACCATGTGATCGTAATTTTGGAGTTTGGCAACTGACCCACCAGTTGCAGCGTCCTGTGGTCACGTGATTGCGATTTGTAACCTTCCCAGCCAGTTTCCAACAAGCAGTGTTAATTGAGGAAGTTGGATTCACTTAATACCATAACTGTGATTTTCTTAACGGCCGCAGTAAAAATGGGCACAAAAACAAGTCCAAACATGGATGACTCACTTTACAACCAGACTGACTTAGGATGGAACACAATTGTGGTTATAAAATTGAGGACTATCTGTCCTGTGATTCCTTAGTGCCTTACTACTTGCAAGGGTATTATCCTGTTTATAATAGCTGGATGAATCTGTATTTTAAATTCTATGTTGTCCATTCTGTGCCGTTTCCAGGGCAGTTTTTATGAGAGCATAATGCAAGAACAAACCCCTAACAACATTTATTTCTTTTGACTTCCCACAGAAGCACCAAAGGTGGTGTTTCCTGTATCTGCTCACAACTAAAAGTTAATTAGAGAGCCAAAGAAAAAGGCTAGAAATTAATTTTGAAAAGCTGATAGGAGATGGGGATAAAATATAAACTTTCTTCAAGTGAAGTTTGACTTCTGGTAACCTTGTGTTCCTGTCTGTGGACTTTTCTTGACTACAACATAGACATGGTGTTGTGCTGTCTTTTTGGCCCCTGGCCATGTGGGTTCAAGTTAGTCTCCTAGAAATGGTGGTATCACCAGTGGGAAAGCACTATCTCACATTCCCATATATTCCTAACCTAAAGTGTGACCTTCATGCATTGTAGCGGTGAACACAGTTCTTCCTTTGGCCACTCAGCGATGCATCCCCTAAACATAAATGAACACTTAGAGGTGGAACAAGAACTAGTCAAAGACATGAAGATGGGAAGTACAGTCCTAACAGCCAGTCCATATTAAGAGGTGATTTAACATCTAACTTTATATCTAGGTAATCTTCAGTGTCAGACCCATATATTATGCATTACTGTAGACTGGTCGGTGGAGATTAGGAGAACCTAAGAGTGCCTGGACTATCCGTGATCAGGAGAGCCATAACTTAATTAAAGAAAGGTGTTCTATGTCACAGAGCCTACTTTGGTCTTGAGTGAAAGACTGATCTTGACATCAAGACTAAGCATTATCATAGCTAGAAAAGGTGATATACCTTCTCTAGAGTACATCCACCCATATGAACATGGCATGTGACAAACAAGCATTTGTTGAAAACTAAATTATCAGAATAGTTGCTCTAAATTAGAAGCAGGAGAATGCTTTGTCTCATTCTTCCTAAATTTATTGATAGCTTTTGTCAGAAGTCTTTTTTATATTATTTTGCTTGCAGATGTTGTCTCATAAAGAAGTCACTTTTGGACTGTGTAGTAAAGCAAATTCAACAGTTCTTTCTGGTTACAAAACCTGAACAATAATAATCTTTGAGCCCATCAGGACCATCTAAAATGTTCAAAATTGGTAACTGAATTCCCTTGGGAATTGGGTAACTATAAATTAACCATTAAAAAAAAGATCTGGTCAGGAATGGCAGAGACCTGAATATTGGTGTAAAGATTTCCTGAAACTTGCTGATTTGTTGGATTACAACCTTTTTTGCCTACCTCTACCTTACCTTTTATTATTGGTTTAATATTGGTTTAAACATTCTTCTCTTGGCTTGTGGACAATTTGTTGTGTAACTATAAAATTGTGAGATTTAAGCCCTGATTTTAAAAAGAGCTTGGCTTATTATTAATGCCATGAAAGTAATTTCTCATTATACAATTTCCTTTTGCAGAGTTATATACACTGACAATTTATTTCTAATGAACAGATACGGGTTTATGCATCCTTGAATGTTGAAAGGTGCAGTTTTACAAAGCTAAAAGAATGTCTACCAGCATACCTACCGTGATTTCTATATTTGTTGTGTTCCTTGGTTCTGACAGAAAGGTACATGATTTTCTGTATACTGGTACATAGATTCCAGGAGTGTGCAGTTTTTTTATTCAGTTCCAAAAGTTGTTTCAGAATCCTTGGAGGCATGAATATATCACCAAGCTATGAGAAAGGACATAGCTGCTTTAAAGAGTGGTCCAATGCTGGCTGTTTTGTATTTTCCAAAACATCTTTTGCAACGGTAAACACAAATGGTAGCACGGCTCTAACGATTACTAGATTCTCCTTCCATACATCACTTCTTAAGAAGTTTCCACCAGCATTTAGGTTAGGGATACAATCCACATAATATAAATATATTAATCATCTCCTGGACAATTGCCTTATAACAGGAGAGAATAAGAATGACAGGATTGCACCTTACAGTACCTAGCTTTTACATTTGCACTAAAAAGATGAAAGTAAATTAGGCATAAACATTCAATTTGGAGCAAGGCATTTATTCTGAATTACTCTAGTGTGTGTGCTTGTGATCTTTGTATAGCCTACAGAATTTCAGCTGCCATATTGCAGCAATTCTTATGCAGCACCTTTCTTTTATCACTTCTCCCACATGGGACCCTATTTTAATATTCAGCAATTTTTTCCCTGTGCATTAGTTGCCTTATCCTATTCCTAATCCAGTTTATTGACCTCATTGCTGATGCTCCCTCATGTGCCAGGCTGAGCACATTAGATTTGTTTCCTGTAACAGTGAACTCAAAATGGAAGGCATAGCAGTTGGAACAAAAGGTGCTGGAGAAGATAAGGGAGATTCCATCATTGGTGAGAAGGGATCTCAAAGCTTCCCGATGTATAAAACATTTTTTAAAATATTGAAGGCAAAAAGAAAAAGAAAAAAGGAAAGATATTCAATAGCTTTGAAAAACTGAGCGTTAGGATGTACATGCTCCTTTTTGGAGACTAACAGCTGGTTGGGAGTGTCTCTCCTGCTAAGGAATGAAGTTGTGGACCCAGGTCTTGTGGCTGTGTCACTTAGAAGATCCAGCTGGTAGATCCAGCCTGAATTCTTCGCATTTATTCTGTGGTTCTATGAGTTAATTCTTTCACCAGAGACCCAATTCTTTAGGCTTCCTCTGTGGTTGAAACAGGTGACCACTCGCCAGGGATTGACTAGGTCTTTTAGAAGAGTCTGCTTGCATGGCCACAAGCTTTATATGGCTCTCCTCCTCTCCAAGAACATTTCAGGATAGGCTGCAATTCCATAGGCATCCTGGCCAGAGTTGGAAGAAAAAAACTAATACAGGTAGTCCTCGACGTAACAACCACCAATGAGCCCAACATTTCTGTTGCTAAGTGAAACATTTGTTAAGTGAATGTTATCCCCTTTTTCCAACCTTTTTGTGCCACAGTTAACTGAACCACTGCAGTTTTAAAGTTGGTAACCTGGTTGTTAAATGACTCTGGCTTCCCCATTGACTTTGCTTGTCAGAAGGTTGCAGAAGGGGATCACGCAATCACAGGACTCTGTGACCGTCATAAATATGACTCGGTTGCGAAGCATCTGAATTTTGATCATGTGGCCACAGGGATGCTGCAGTGCGTCATGTGAAAAATGGTCATAAATCACCTCTTTTTCAGTGCCATTGTAACTTTGAATNNNNACTAAATGAACTGTTGTAAGTCGAGGACCGTCTGTAATAAGAGAAACAGTTTGGTCTAATAGTTAAGATGCCAGGCTAGAAAGCAAGAGACCATGAGTTCAAGTCCCATCTTAGCCATGAGAGCTGGGCGGATGAGCTTGGGCCAGTCACTCTCTCTCTCAGCCCAGCTCACCTCACAGGGTGGTTGCTGTTGTGGAAAAAATAGGAAGAAGGAACATTAGGTATGTTCACCATTTTGAGTTGTTTATAAACATAAAGGTGGGATATAAATAAAATAAATAATAGCCTATTATGAGCTCAGAGGTATGGTTTGAAATCACCAGGCAATGCTTGTTGAAATATCCAAAAGTGAATATAATTTGGGGGACGGAGGAAATGGGGTAACTTTCTATTTTGTCTCCTTTGCTGATGTGCCCTGCAATCTTTTTTTTGCCAAAATACCACTCCACCTCTATGTGTCTCCTCTTCTGTACATTTAATCTTTCATACCATTAAAATAATTCCCTTACAAAACTCACCAGGAGTTCCCTGGGAGAACATTTAGGGTAACTCAGCTGCTCTGTGTTTCTTGACAGCCTGCAAAGATTTGGTTTTATCGGGAACACTCTATTGACTCTTCCTAATGTTTATTTTGCAACCCATGGTGGTTTAGTCTTCTACCAGGTCTTTTGCTTCTGAAGCACTGAGGACGCCATCATGCTTAGAACATAGAATAACAGAGTTGGAAGACACCTTGGAGGTCTTCTAGTTCAACCCTTCTCAAGCACGAGACCCTATACCAGGTGCATCAAACTCAAGGCCCCGGGGGCTGGATCCGGCCTGGGTGTGTGTGCTTAGATCTGGCCTGTGGGGCCGCCCTGGAAATAGCGAAGGACTGGACCATGGTGCTTCTGCCAGCAAAAATAGAGCTCTGTTTTTGCCAGCAGGGGGTTGCAGGAGATCGTCCCAGCTGAAAACAGAGCTTGGGAGCCCGTTTTCACTGGCAGAGCACTTGGGCCACCGCAGGCACCCCATCCTCCTGACATGAGTGACATCACGCTGGCCATGCCCCCACTTGCCCGCCAAGCTGAAACAAAACTCTGATGTGGCCCTCAATGAAATTGAGTTTGACACCCCTGCCCTATACCCATGATGGCGAACCTACGGCATGCGTGCCACAGGTGGCATGCAGAGCCATTTGTGCAGGCACGCAAGCCCCAGCCAAACTTACCTGCACTGCGTATGCGCACGCCTCTCAGCTGGTTTTCGGCCTCCCAGAGGCTCGAGGTAAGCCTCTGCAGCCTCCGGAGGCCGAAAAACAGGCCTTCCGGAAATACCGGAAGTTACGAAACGGGCGTTTTTCAGCCTCCAAAGGCCACAGAGGTTTCTCTTGAGGCCCCAGGAGGGCAAAAATGGCTTCCCCCGGGCTGCAGAGGCCCTTCAGAGGCTGAAAACGGGCACTTCTGTTATTTCCAGAAGGCCTGTTTTTTGGCCTCCCGAGGCTGCAGAGGCTTCGCTTGAGCCTCTGGGAGGATTGAAAAAAGCCTCAAACAGTCCGAAAATCAGCTGGGAGGCGCATGCATGTGCAGTGCAGGTAAGGGAGCGGGGCTATTGCGCACGCATGCGCAGGGGGTGGGACGCATTGCATTGTGGGTGCCGGCGGGTGCGCACGCTATCGCACGCATGCTTTCGGCACACCACAACAAAAAGGTTCACCATCACTGCCCTATACCATGTCAGTGGTATAAATGGCTGTTCAGTCTCTTCTTAAAAGTGTTGTGTTGCAAAAATTTGTAACCAACCGACACACTGTATGTACATAATTGGAAGATGGTTTTATGTTTTGTTTGTGTATGTTTGTCCAAAAATAAAAAAATAATAATAATTTAAAAAGTGTTGTGTTGGAGCACCCACAACTTCTGGAGGCAGGCTGCTCCACTGATTAATTTTTCTCCTTAGTTCTAGGTTCTCTCCTTGTTTAGTTTCCAGCCATTTCTGCTTTGAGTCTGTATAAGGAATTTGGCATTGCCTTTTTGTTCCTTTGGAGCAACTAGTAAACAATGTAAAACGCTTGCCTTTGCCTTAGTCTTGAATTCAGAGCTGATAAATAATCAACACAGAGACAAAACAAATCTCAGAATTCCTGATCCGGGGGCGGGGGGGGGCGGCAGGGGCTAGAAAAGGCCTTCACTGCAATTTTTCCACCATTCTATAACTACTAGTTTTGGGTAGAACCCAGTTGTATCTCTGTCAAGGTTGAACAATTGGCTTAAATAAATTTGGAGAAGACAATCTGTAACGTAGCTAGTTCTGATAGGCAAGTGCTCATTGTTTTGGAAAAAGCAAATAAGGGATGACCTGGGTCCTTGGGAATTTACCATCCATTCTGTATCCATGTTAGGCTTGGATAAAGTTTGGAAAAGGCTTGGAAATATGTAGCTGAAGCAGAGAATTTTAGCTTTCATTTTATTAAACAAATACTGTATAACTTTCTCGGTCCTTCCCTCCCTTCCTTCCTTCTTTCCTTCCTTCCTTCCTTCCTGGTTGCTGACCAGGCTAAAAGCACAGAACACTAAAAAAAAAGAGACAAATTGAAACAATAAATCACATTGATGCCCTGATAAAATTTACATTCATCCATCAATAACCTCATGCCAGGTCTAAATGACCAGGATCAAGAAGTCTCTAGAATTGTAGCCAAATTATGTATCATGGACAAGTGCAAAGTATATCCTGCACGTTTTTTGGGTGGTGTGTAATCTGTTTCTTAATTTCTCTGTGTCTGATCTATGACTATATGTTTTAATAATTTAAACCATCCTGTAAATTCAGATTTGAGAAAAGCCTTTGGGTGTTCTTGCCATTTGTGGGTTACATGATCCTTGAAAAACCAAAGTAGGAAAGGTACATCATTTTGATTTAATACTTTTTTTAAAAAAATGAAAGTTTTAAGAAATGCATGAGTTCAGGAATACTAAACAGCTTTTTAACCAGCCACCCCCAAAACACATCTCTGCGGTGTCTTGAATTCTCAATATAGTCTAATTTACCAGTAGAATAAGTGTAATTGGATGAACACAAAAAGAGCTGAAATTGGAATAACGGCTGGATTCAAAGGAAAGTTCTAAATGGGAACGCTTCATTCAGATAATCTAAAATTTACTGTGTTCTTTACCTTAAACTTTCCAAGCTTATATTCTTGCCTGCAAGAAAAACCGTCTTGAAATTGTGGTAAGATAATTTTTAAGCATTGTATAAGAAAAAACGTGAAAAGGTCAGGTTGTCTTAACTTAGAATGAATCTTGCACTTACACTTTTAATAAAATCTTGGATTGCTTGAATGCTATTGAAGTTGTCCTGCCTCCCCTGTTGCTTTGCAGATACCTTAATTTGCAATAAATACTTGATGATGCAAAACTACAAACAATTTGACTGTGAACATATTAGTCCTATCTTGTCACCCTGACCATAGCTTTCTGAGATTTTATGCAAAGGTCACTTTCAGCCTACCCAGATAATCTTCTTACTGGGAGATGCCGGCCTTTTAGACTTTCTGCCTTCAACAGGTCTCTTTCTGTGGAATTGCTTCTCTACCAGGACATTTGAAAGGGTTTTGTAGGGTTTTTTGGGTTCATTCAATTCATTCTGATTGCAAAAGAAAGTGCTGGTCACACATGTTACGAGTCTCTCCTTCTGTGGTACCCTTGGGAGTCACTTTGCATTGGCACCTTCGGAGAAGCACCGGCTCTTGCCCAGAGAAACATCATCAGGTGCATGCCTGAAAGTTGAGTCATGGCAACAGGGCTTATTTTCTTGTTGGTTCCGTACGTTTTGCTCCCCATCCAAGCAGCTTCTTCAGTCTGAACAAGATGGTTAGGAGAATAGGCAGAGTGTTGTTGGAATGTCCTAATTCCTAAAATTTGGACAGCCACCTGGATTGTACCTGGATGACTGAGAATCGTCATCGACATACCATCAGGTGTATTTTCTACAAAAGGGTTGGGTTAAATTCCTGCTATTGCCCTCCAGTCCTTCAAAATTACATTCTGTGCTGAGACCTTTCTGCACGTCTTACCCTTGCTAGGAACCAGTGCTTGTAAAGCATTGAAAAAAAGATACTGAAATTCTGTGTAACAAAACATTGAAGCTGATTATCTCCAAAGCTCTATCTTCACTTGTATTTTGATTATAATTGTTTAATAGGTTTACAGGTAATCCTTGATTCGTAACTTATGACTGGTCCTTGCATTACGACAGTTGTAGCATCCCCATGGTCACATGAGGAAAACTTGGGTGCTTGGCAACCAGCATGTGTTTGCAATAGTTGAAGCATCCTGGGGTCATGAGATCACCATTGGTGACCTTCCCAGCCGACTTCTGACAAGCAGCGTCAGTGCAGAAAGCTGGTTTTGCTTAAGTGATTCACTTAACAACTGCAATGATTCACTTAACGACATGGCCAAAAATGGTTTTGAAATTGGGCTTGAGGCAGTTAAGAACCACTTGTTTAGCAATGGAAATTCTGATCCCAATTGTAGTTGTTATTTGAGAACTATCTGTATATGATATACAGAAGTCACGTTTCATCTTGTTTTGGGAATGAAGTTACAGAGAAATTAGCAGGAATATATACGTGTATACATATATACATCCATGGACATGTTTCATTTCTAGCTTGGTCTTGACAGTTCTCTCCTGCTGCCTCAATTTCTGTTTCCCAAACGTAACGATTTCTGATTTTAGGTTAAAGTGTTCTTTGGTATAGACATTTTTTTAGGGGAAAGGGGTACCATTTTTGAAGCCACAGTTCTAACTTGTACCTTTAGGTTAGGGGTTCCCAACCCCAGAGCCATGGGCTGTGCAAGCAGTGGGTGAGTGCACATGCACGCAGCTCCGCTTGTGTGCGCATGCAAATCGAGTTGTGCGCATGCCTGCATCTCACACAGAACCTTCTCTCCCCCCCTCGGCAGTCTGCCTAGCTGGAAATGTAGGAGATCACTGCCTTAGTAAGGGTTTGTCCATAATTCTGGAGGGTGCCAGGTAGAACAAACTTTTGTCGACTGAAGTCCTTTGTCAAATGCATCAGCTAAAGAGCTTTACTTTTGACTCTGCATTTAATTAATGTGTTAGAAATTAATTCCACCCACAGGTTAGTTTGTGACTAATCAGAGAATATATTCCCCATGGAACTCCTTTCAACAAACCATGTAGAGATTTCTTCCTGGCATATCCTTATTTGTTTGTTAAATTTATTTGCCATCTGTCTTCACTGTGGGGCTACTCTAGGCCGCTTACAATAATAAAAAGGAAAAAAAACAAAAAGAGCATAAACAGAAGTAAAATAATAGAACCATAAAAGAATGGCAAAGGAACACAATGAGAACAAACAAACATTCTTGATAGTTTTTTGGCATGCTTTGGTGAAAAATACATGCTTTCTTCACTGTACATAAATGTTGGTTTTTAGAAAAGATCTGGTGCAGCTTCGTGGGAGTCAAATTTTAAGATTATGGTTATTCTATGTTTGAAGAAGATTGGGGAAAACTTAGGCTGAGTCTCATTAACCTGGAATAGCCTGAAGGGCCATCACCATCAAAGTCAAAGCAGGATTTTCTAGCAAAACTGCTTTTAGAGGTTCTTTTTTGGTCTTCTGCATTCTTTGAGGTTTCCTCTGTTCGGGGTGACTTCCCGCCTCCCCTCCCCCCCAACAGGTTCTTTGTGGGTGAAAGAGCTGAACAGATGAGCAGCTGGCATCTGGTGCTGATTTGATTACAGGCACATCATGATGCCTGAGAAGATCGCAGTCATGATGGCTGGGACTATGGAGGTTAAGTCCAGTGTATCAGGAAGGAGATCAGATTGGGAAAGGCTGAAGTCCCACATGTTTTGGGAATCCTTGCTTGCTCCATAAAATGATTTTGTGATAGCAGATGGTAAATTCTTCACTGCTCAAGGGTTGTCGCAAAGGTTCTTTTTAAAAAGGCAACTGGATTTTGTTTCTCCTTGAAGATGTTTCACTTCTCATCCAAGAAGCTTCTTGGGTGAGAAGTGAAACATCTTCAAGGAAA
>AZIM01001184.1:81908-92354 GCA_000516915.1 Ophiophagus hannah
CAGGGCGATCAACATTAGATGTCGGTAGGAGACGTTACCGCAAATACCCTGGACCCATGCCATGTAGGACTTTGAATGTTAACAGTAACAGTAAGTTAACAGTAACAGTAAGTTAATGAATAAAGGTAGCTTTATTCCTGACCTAAATGTGCTTTTTCAAGAGGCAGTTGGAGTTTCTTTGTTTTTCCTTGAAGACGTTTCACTTTTCATCCAAGAAGCTTCTAGTTCAGTTCAGTTCTCAGAATTGAAGAAGCTTCTTGGATGAGAAGCGAAACGCCTTCAAGGAAAAACAAACTCAAGCTGCCTCTTGAAAAAGCACCTTTGGGACAACCATGACTTGGATGACTGAGAATTTCCATAGACATGTAAAAGCTCCTGAATTTTGTTTCTTGGTCAAGCTCTGAAGACATGCAATTTGTTGTAATTGGTGACTGAGGTGCAGTAAACCCCTGAGTGTTGTGTTGAGAATTGGCATGCTGCAATTCCTGGATGTGGAGCGGCTGCAGTTTTGAGTAATCAGTTGAGGTCAGGAACTGAAATCATGATCTTTCCAAGTACCTTGGCTCCAGGATTGAGAATTTAAGGTTTGTTTTTGTTTTTTGGCAACAAGAGTTTTGCGGCAAGGCCAAGTTCCAAGTTGGTTGGTTCCCATGCATTTGCTGGGCAGTGTTCTCATTTTCTTAATAATATAACTGCTTCCATTCTTGTTTTCCCACCTCCATCGTTCATAATATAGAGAATGAAAAGTTAATCTCTTTATTTGGCCAGACTGCTATGTCCTCATTACATTTTAAGCAGAAGAGTGTTTTTAACCTCCTGATGTATTCCTGATATTTATCTGTCATAATGGTATGATGTGTCTCTAACCTTTAGACAGCTTGTGTTGGTGTAGGCTAATACATTTCATTGCAGGAATATTTGATGCTTTCCAGGGACAGTTTGCCCAAGCTCCTGATATTAGTTTTTTACTAGCAAATATTCTGCTATCAGATATTCGCGTTTCTAACCTTAGCAGCTTGAAGACAAGTGGACTGCCTAGAATTCCCCAGCCAGCGTTTTTCTATGGCAATATTTTTTGAACTAGCTTGGCTAATTGCACAGGAGTAAATTTTGGGTTTTGTACCTGTTGCTGCTGTTGCTTATTTGTTGCAGACTTTTCTGTTGGGGGATGCTATAGTTTGCTGCCTGTGCTATTAAGTTCAGAAATATTCCATAACAAGTAAATGCTTGGTATGCATGCATTAAAATTAATGAGGTTAAGATTTTAATTTGGCTAACGTTCTTTAAACTGAGAAGAAGGCTTTATTTTTATTTATTTTGCTGTTGGAGGATCTGAAAGGCCAGATTGGGGAATAGATCATCCTGGCAAGGATCTACTGACTTTTGACCAGTGGTTTAGCGACTGTTCAAAGTTATGACTTTGAAAGGGAACCCGGATCCGAAGAGCCCACCCCAGCACCATACTCATGTGACTACATTTCGGGAACTCAGCAACAAGACCACATTGCTGGACATTTGCAGCATCCTGCAGTCACATGACTGCAATTTATGCCAGTTTGGCCTCAAAATGGCACTTCTGGTTTTCGGCAGAACCGTGCCATACTGAACAATGGGTTTGATTAATGACTGCCACATTTGCTTAATGACGCTGCAGGGGAAAAAAGTCATAAAAATGGTTTTACAACCATTATGACTTACAACCGTAATGGGCAAACTCCAATATGGTCATAACTCATAACTGATTCTGTGTAACCGTTAACAGTACATAACCAGTTCTGATTCTAGTTCTCTGACTGCCCCCCTGTATAGAACATAGTTGCATGCAGTTAGCCATGTGACTTTCTGTGTAATACGATAATTGGAACTGAAACAATCCTTCTCCACTCTAGATATTTCTATCTGGCTTGACCACGTCTTTTTGGGTGCTGATATAATTTGTTGCACGATTAGCTCTAGGACAAGGCCCAACTTTGAGTTTCAGGATAGCATTCAGAAATACTGAACTTCTACATGTGCTACTCCCTATTCTTACAATAGGAAGAGAAGATGTCTTGAGGGAAGAACACAGTGGTTCATTAAGGAAACCACTCTCCAATGTTGCATGGAGCTGTCAATCTATGACACCAATCAATCAGAATAGAGCTGGAAGGGACCTCGGAGGTCTTCTAGTCCGGGGTTGGCAACCCACGGCTCTGGAGCCGCATTTGGCTCTTTCATCCTTCCCTGTCACTCAAAATACATATCACAACCAGTGGTGGGCTTCAGCCAGTTCCGAACCGGTAGTTAACTTTTTCTGCAGTTCAGTGAACTGGCTGATGCCACCACTGGCTGGCCTTGCTCCTTGCCCCTCCCCTCCCAGTCACTCCTCGCCTGGCCTGAGAAGGTAAGGGTGACAGCAGGGGGTGGAGACCTGCTCCGGGCCCGCCGTGCTCGGCCAAAGAGGGTGGGGGGAACATGACTAGGCAATTTGCTGGAGCATTACTGTGGGAACGAAGCGCCCCTGTACTTGCCTTTGCGCGGCAACAGCATTCCACCTTTGTCGCGGTACATTTGCGCTCAAGGCAGCCCTTGCCTCCTGCTGCTTCAGGCTCAGAGCTGTAAGCCATGTCCAGGAAGCACTGCGACGGAAAGAAGCAGCCACTTGCTGGGTCTCATCGGTGATTCTTCCAGCCGGGAGGCGAGGTGAAGCTGGATGTGACAAGAGGTGCCTGGGAAGGTTCATTTCATTGATTTCATAAAGGGTCAAAAGAAAACCATTTGTGGCTTCCGGTGTTTTCTGTGGGCAATAAATCAAAGGAGATGATGAGGGTGATGTTTCTTATGCCACATCAGAAGTTAAGAAGTTGATCATTGTCATGCTTTTCATCATCTAAACACCTTGCCTGATGAAGATCCTGGCTTTCATTTGACATTTCAGGTGTCCTAAAAGGAATATTAGATTGCTGTGGGTTTTAAATTCCTGCCTCCCCTCCTCCAAAAAACAGGGCTACATAGGTGGTCCTTGACTTAGGACCACAATTGAGCCCCACATTTCTGTTGCTAAGTGAGGCAATCGTTGAGTGAGTTATGCCTCATGTTACAACCTTTTTTTGCCACAATAGTTAAGAGAATCTGGCTTCCCACATTGACTTTGCTGGCCAGAAGCTGGCTGAGAAGTGTGCAAATAGTGATCACATGACTGTGGGTCAGTGTAACTATCATAAATGCATGTCAGTTGCCCAAGCGCCTGAATTTTGATCACATGACCATGGGGATGCAGCGGTCGTAAGTGTGGATACCAATCATCTGTCACTTTTTTCAGCAACATTGTACTTCTAATGGTCATTAAATGAATGGTTACTTACAAACTGCTCTAAAAGATTTACTACTATGATAAAATAATACTCACCACTACTTTCTAGTCTGATTCGACTAGCTTTATACAATTGAAAACTACTTGCTTTTTAAAGAGTTGGGGCTTGATGCTGGAAGTATAACAAAGATGAATTCTTTCTGCTGATTTCAGTTGTCTGATTAATTTTTACATTTGTGAATAATTTTATGATGGTTCTTAGTACCCGGGCCCCAACCATAAAATTTCTCAACTCTTGCGTCACCGAAGAATGTAGATGGAATTTGGTCTAGACTGTGAAGTTGAAAAAAAAAACTCAAAATAAGATTTTGTTGTTAGTTGCGAAGTCGTGTCCGACCCATCGCGACCCCATGGACAACATTCCTCCAGGCCTTCCTGCCCTCTACCATCCTCCGGAGTCCATTTAAGCTCACACTGACCGCTTCCGTGACTCCATCCAGCCACCTCATTCTCTGCCGTCCCCTGCTTCTTCTATTGCCCTCAATTGTTCCCAGCATTAGGTTTTTCTCCAGTGAGTCCTTCCTTCTCATTAGGTGGCCAAAAGTGCGTATAGTCAAGGGAGGCTATGGCTTTCCCAGTTGCAATGTATGGCTGTGAAAGTTGGACCATAAGAAAGGCTTAGCACCAAAGAATGGAGGCCTTTGAACTAGAGTGCTGGAGAAGACTCCTACGAGTCTCTTAGACTGCAAGGCCATCAAACTGGTCAGTCCTAGAGGAGATCAACCCTGTCCCTGACTGCTCTTTAGAAGGCCAGATCCTGAAGATGAAATACTTTGGCCACCTAATGAGAAGCAAACATTTCTAACCAGTTAGTCCTCAACTTATGACCATAATTGAGTACAAAATTTATGTTGCTAAAGGGAGACAAAGTGCATTTTGCCCCATTTTATGACTTTTCTTGCCACAACGGTTAAGTGAATCACTGCAGTTTGATAAGTTAGTAACCTTAACTTAATAGTGGAGTGTTAAGCACACCAAATCTAGTCAGCTAAGGTTCAATATTAAATTGGCATTAGATAACAGCCATTGGAATTTCAAGATGAGTTGGACTTACTGTGGGAACCTAACAATTCTAGACTGATGAGTCACTTAAATACACTCCTTCCAGCTCTGTCTGCTCTTCTACTACAGTATTGTTCTCACTGTTGTTATTGGTGACAGGAGATAGTCAAAAACATCAGCACTTGATGAGCAAACAAAGGAATCTGTAGGCATCAAGTCTATTAGAGTACAAAACATTCACTTATAGGATGGAAAAGCTCATCATATTCTCTCCTTCCAAAGACTTTCAGGAAGTGATGAATTCTTAAAAATTTGGCCATCTTGTGAGATTCTCAGTGTTTTCTACAACTGAAGTTTTTCAACTGTGGCAACTTTAAGAATGGTGTACCAATTCTCAGGAAATCTGGGAATTGAAGTCCACAATTCTTAAAGTTGCGATGGTTGAGAAACTCTGTTCTAGAATAAATTTCAGGGTTTTCTTAAAGGATTAGATGAGTAATTTTAGGGCTGTTTTAATTTTCCTTCTTAGGAGAAGTTGCCATTATAGAAGTACAAATCTAGAAACAATCTTGACAGAAGTAACAATAACAGGGATCTTGAATGTCTTCTAATCCAAACCCTTACGCACAAGCAGGAGGGCCCATTCTGGACAAATGGCTGTCCAGTCTCTTTTTAAAAGCCTCCACTGATGGGGTACCCACAACTTCTGAAGTTAAGCCAGTCCACTGATTAAAATTTCTAACTGTCAGGAAATTTCTCCTTATTCTCATTAACTTCCTGCTCTTAAAGATTTGATTGTACTGAGGAGCAGCAAAATACTTTAGATACTTCTACAAATTTAGGACTACTCCACACCTTTTATGTTTGGAGTATAAATCAAATCTGGGCAGATGATAAAGCAAATACGGGGATGTCTATCAAAGAATCAACCTTTGATTAAAGAGTCATAACTACATACAGTTTTAAATTAATGCCAATGTTGTCATAGTTCTGATATTTGCTCCTGGCATAATTTAAAATAGATGCAGATTTGAATATATGCTGTTATACAGTCATAAAGATGTGAGCAAAAACTGTTGGTTCTTACAGGTTTTCCAATTAAGAATTTACAAGTTCATGAAAAACAAATTGCTTCACATTCTCTCAGAAGAGACAAATAGTTTCAACATTCAGTACATGCTGTTATTACTTGGTGCTGCAAAAAAAAAAAAAAAACCCCAGTGAAACTTTCACCTCCCATAAATATCTGATACTAACTATGTGTAACGTGCTACCCTGTTGATTATGTCATAATATCTTCCAGACCAGGCATTACATGCTGTAGGAAGGAAAAGTAGAACAATCAATGTGGGAACTAGTTTTTGGTGGCAGCTGTATGAGAGTAATTTATCTGTCTACCTCAGAGCCAGTATTGCTCAGGAATTGTGGTTATTTTCCAACGATGAAATGTCATGGAATGACTCCTTGGCTGCTTGCTTCCAAATTATATGGTCTGCCTTCAATTTTCTACAGTTGTAGCATGATTAGAACAGTTCTTACAACATACACAGAGTTGGTAACTTCTCAATTTATTAAATCCAATTGTATAAAAGATAGCGTCACACTTGATGGAACTCCTGATAAGCTGTGGTGGATTAGGAAAGCTAAGCAAGGTCAGACTTGGTTCCTACTTGGCTTGGAGATCCCAGAAATTACCAGATTTGTAGCTAGACTGAGAAGTTGAAAAGAACACCTTAGAAGAAAGAAACGGCTATCCACTTTCGTATGCTTGCCAAGAAAAGAGCATGAATAAATCCAGGAAGTCAACCTGAAGTTGAGCTAAGATCAAAGCAGACTTTATTTTTGAATTGATCAAAACTTACATTTATAGCTGATCTGAGGGAACTTAACTGTGTGCCATGGGCAGTATACATAACAATATTTGCTGACACTTCCAGTTATTCTTGGCTGCCGGCGATAAACTGGTGCAAAGTTTATCTAACGTTGGATTTTTTTAAACATAAACCAAGCTTGGCAACCAAGCCTGAAGAGTCTTCATAGATTAAGCAATCTTTTGTGAGCACACAGTCATAATTAACTAGCAAATGCAAACCATTCAAAGTACTTCATTTAAAAACTTGGTAGAGCAGAGGAACAAGATTTAAAACTTCTGTTGTATGTCAGTCTTTGCAAGCCTCAGCTGAGTTCATTATATTTCTCAGTTGCCATTTCTGATTTTGCATCTGCCAACCTGGAACATCAAAGCAGAATAGGCAGTCTAAAGGCTAAGTGGATTTAAGCACCTGAATAAACAGCAATTTCTATGTCTATTCAGATTGGGAAAAAGCCCCAGAGGCGGAAACCCGGAGAAGGTTAGGGAAGGGATACAGAATTAGGTGCAACTTAAGTTAAGATGAAATAGAAACCTTCCCAAAGAAGGCTTTGGGGTTAGGGATTTTTATCTGTTGGACTTGGATTTTTTCTGGGCAGATAGGTAGTCTGCCACTTATGATGGTTTCAGCAAAAAATCATCATTGGGACCAGAATTTCCATTGGTAAGGAAATTGTTAAGTGAGTTGCGTCTGATTTTATGAACTTTTTTTTTTTGCTACAGTTAAGTGAATCTCTACAGTTGTTAAGTGAATCTCACAGTCTTTAAGCAAACCTGGCTTCCCCCACTGACTTTTCTTGTCAGAAGCCAGCTGGGAAGGTTGCGAAAGGCAATCTTGTGACTCCAGGACGCTGCAACCATTATAAATGCCGGTTGCCAAGCACCTGAATTTGGATTGCATGACTGGGATGGTTGTAAGCATGAGGACCAGTTATAAGTCACTTTTTTTCCTGAGACAAGCAGCACCCTGTGATTTGTATTCTTTAATAATCGGGCAAGAAACTGGGTTTACTAGTGCTGGGCATGAAACAAACATAGTTTAAATCTGTGGGCTGCACTCGGCCCTGGATGGCTAGTAAGATTGTAAACATTTAAGATAATGTGATTTATATACATTAACTATATTATATATTTTGTGGGCAGCCCAAGACAATTCCTCTTCATTCAGTGCGGCCCAAGCAAGCCAAAAGGTTGGACACCTATGGTCCATATACAGGGAGTCCTCAACTTGCAACTCTTCATTTAACGACTGTTTGAAGTTACAACAGTACTGGGAAAATGTGACCTCTATCCATATTTCACACTTATGACCGTTGCAGCATCCTCGCGGTCACATGATCAAAATTCAGGCACTTGGCAACTGGCATGTGTTTATGTTGGTTGAAGTGTTCCAGGGTTACACGATCCCCTTTGGTGACCTTCTAATGATCAGCATCAATGGGAAAGTCAGTGTTCTGACCCAAACCTGGTTCCANNNACCCCCAAAAAAAAAAGAGCCTCCCAAAGTTTGGGCAGGGCTGCCAAGAACAACAGATAAAGTTCCTAAACAATAAATCAAAGAGTCTCCAAACACCGACTCAGATATTCTGATGTTCACCAGGCTCGAGTATCAAACTTCTTTGCCTTCTGCAAAGAACTGCGGTTTCTCAGCTGGCTTTTATCTTCTCAGGGAGGGGCCATTACCTTGCAGCCTTACTCCTGAGTCGCCCGTGCTGCTGCAGGTGCTTTTTCCTTCAAGCAGCCCTTCACTCTGGGCACAGGCTCCTTGGGGACCTCTTCCTCACTGCTGCCAGCGTCCACAATCTCCGAAGGCAGCACTCTACTCCCTGATGGTCCTGGCTCCATCCATGCATCGCATGCAGGCCCCTCATCTGAGTCCTCGCTCTCCGAGACCTCAGCCGTCTGCACCTGCTGCTGGCAAACCACAACAGTCAGATTCACTTAACAACTGTGTTACTAACTTAACAACTGCAGGGATTCACTTCAGAAAGGTCATAAAATGGGGCAAAACTCACTTAAGAACATCCTTGCTTAGCAGTGGAAATTTTGGGGAAATTTTGGGCTCAATTGTCAGGGACTATATTGACTTTCTCCATGTCTTTGCATGACTTCATCCTCCCCCCCCCCCAATCTGCCAGCATTATCATCTAAAAGTAGGAAACTCAAAGCCACCATTGAAATAGGCATATGTATATAGAGCCAGCAGTTCTGGGAGTTGAAGTCCACAAGTCTNAAAGTTGCCAAGTTTGGGGACCCCTGATTAGAGTATTGCATCCTTATTCTTTTTCTTTGTGTTCTTTCATTTGCTTTCTAGTGGACTTCAGTATTAGCAGTTTCATTGATCAAAGGCATTTTATTGTAATTCAAGTAGCCAGCAACAGACGGTTTGAGATACAGATCTCCACATGGTTGGTTTGATTTGTAAAGGGAAGATTGAATTCTTAAAAATACATTTAAATGGTATTTTACGTCTTAGGTTGGAAGTTTCAAGTTCGTGCAGTTTCTATTAGACTTTGATTTTCTTTGGGCAAGACTTCTCCCATCTCTAGGAAGGAGCCCAACTGCCAATTTTGCTATAAATAGACATTTCTGGCTATCCTGTAATCTGCTGGTTTTCTTGTTTTGTGCTGCTTTAAAGCATGCTCTCTAGAAAATTGGCCTGCTTGGACTTTGCTTCTTGAAAGATAAAATGCCAGTGTTACCTGTGTCTCACCATATTTCAGTCCAATCTGTTAAGGAGTTGCATCATTGCCCTTTAATTTATTTATCCATAAATCTGCCCGACTCTTTAACTGCTCTGGTTAGCAATTTTTCCACTTGCTGAGTTAGCTGGTGAAGCACGGCTACCACGAATGTCGGCTTGCTTCCAATCAAGGAGGAAAAACCTCCTTTGGATAGTAATGTCTGATGTATTCATGAGGATATGACATAATGACAGCTGTAATACAGGTAGTCCTCAAATTACAACTAAAATTGAGCCCAAAATTTCTGTTGCTAAGTGAGAAAGTTGTTCACTGAGCTTTGCCCCATTTTATGACCTTTCTTGCCACAATTGTAAAGTGAATCACTGCAGTTGCTAGGTTAGTAGCCCGGTTGTTAAGTGAATCTGGAATCCCCATTGACTTTGTCAGAAGGTCGCAAAAGGTGGTCATATAACTCCTGGAAATGCAACTGTCATAAATACAAGTCAGATGCCAAGTGTCTGAAGTTTGATCATGTGATCATGGGGATGTTGCAATGGTTGCAAGTGTGATAAACAACCATAAGTCACTTTTTTGGTGTCATTGTAACTTTGAATGGCCACTAAATGAACTGTTACAACTTGAGGACTACCCACACTTGCATTTCATTGCCTTTTAAAATACTGTAGTATTCTGTAAAAGTAAATTCATGGTTCAGAAAGAAGATACTCACAATGTTACTAGCTCTGTAGAAGAGGTGGTGCATTATGTGATTGTGATGAGAACGTCAGAAAGCCTCCTGAGTTAAGGGTTCACTCGCTCTCCTAACCTCCCAAAAGCTCATACAAACTTGTCTGTTCCAGAAATCCTTTGGGACCTAAGCCTGGAAAGCTCCAGGAATTCTCCATGAATGGCAGTTTTTCAGATTATGTCTAAAATTTGCAGAATGGTATTTCTGTTACTATGTGTTACTGTATTTCACTGTTGTTACATTGGCTGCAATCTGTGCCTCTCAGCACTGCTTAAAGTAGCCTCCCCGAAGTAGTTCGTAAATTCATAAATAAATAAACTTGTAAGTTTACTTTAGCCAATAAATGTTTCCAAGAAAAAATTATACATAATGAACTTGTTAATCTTTTCCTGTTTGCTTTCTGCTAGCAACACTGAAGTTTCCATTCTTTTAAAAGAAACCATTAGTGGGTCCTTAAAGCCTTGCACTTCAAGAGTCTCTGCTTGAACAAAGGAAATTGGGTCCATCCTCCCCTGTTGTGTGATATAAAGGAATGTCATAACGGAATCCGGGTCTGAAAAGGCAAAAGTAAAGAATAAAAGATATATTAAAAGCAATTAAAGAGAAATAGTGTAGCATTTTCCAAATGTTTTTATCCAGAGAGAACCCATTGCTGTGAATAACATAGGATTCTGCAAATATTGCCTACTACATTGGTTTTCAAACAGTATCTCAACAATTGCTGGGTTTCTAGAAAATTCACTAGCAACTTCCTGGTGAAAATTCCTTTCCTTCCTTCCTTCCTTCCTTC
>AZIM01001184.1:100473-111545 GCA_000516915.1 Ophiophagus hannah
TATTTGGCCTGCAAAGCCTGCAGAGACTTTCCTCAAGTCCCTGGGAGGCCGAAAAAGTCCTCAAACCGGCTGAAAATCAGCTGGGAGGTGTGCGCATGTACAGTGAGGTAATTTTGCCTGTGGCTCACGTGCCAGCACAAATGGGTCTGCGTGCCACCTGTGGCACGCGTGCCATAGGTTCTCCATCACGGGAGTAGAGCATGCGGAATGGTTGCTTGCTTATTTATTTATATCCTGTCTTTATGTTTACAAATAACTCAAGATGGCCAACCTACCCAACACACCTTCCTCTTTCTGTTTTTTCCACAACAACCCTGTGAGGTGGTTTGGGCTGAGAGTGACTGGCCTAAGATCATCCAATTGGCTTTCATGGCTAAGACGGCACTAGAAGTTCCGGTCTCCCACTTTCTAGCCTGGCACTTTAATCATTAGACCAAACTGGCTCTCAATATATTCTCTGTCTAATAAGCCATTCAATAAAGAAGGCAACCAAAGGTCAAGGAAAGCAGGAAAATAGGTCTAAACATATCTATTCTCCTCACACACATCTGTTAACCAACGCAGAGAAGCAGGGATCATCTCCAGATAAGCAAGAGCAATCACAGAAGAAACAATGCTGTGCCCAAAAATCAATCAGAAAAGAAACAATACTCCAATAAAGCTAGTTAGACAAACTATATAAATTCACTCCTACCTTCACTGGTGATGTTTCCTAGTCTGGTGATGAAACATCTTCAGGATGATTTGCAAGCTTAGAAAGCAACAAGACAAATATGCTGAAGGGTTTAGAAAAGGGTATGTGAAGCCAACATTAGAGATGTTTTGGTAATGGGGGAAACACTATTTTACAGGCACAGTTTGGCTCTCCAGGATGGGTAGCACCCTGGTCATTCTTCTTTTCTTCTCTCATTTCACAGCCCGCTCTTCGTAACGTGGAAGATTGGTCGAGATAAAAGGTTGCGTGGATGTATAGGTACCTTTTCTGCCATGAACCTGCATTCAGGACTCAGGGAGTACACACTTACTAGGTAAGACTTTGTTGATGTTCTCTTCACTTTGAAGAGGGTTGTAATTTATCATTTATATTGTGAAATTGGCCCACTGAAGTTTTGAGCTTCTGCTCCCCACTAAGATTTTTCCAAGCATTGGAAAATCTTGTTATCTATGTTTGCTTGCTTAGTCCAAAATGCTGAAGTAGCTTGTAACTTGAGCATTTTCCGATTTCTAATATATCTTTGCCCAAAGCAGACAACTTCAGTTTTATTTTTTATTTTTTGGAAGACAAGAGGAAGAAAGTTAAAGTCTGTGAGGGGAAAAAAAACAGTCCAGCAATCCAAAATGGCTGGCATTATCTCCATTTCTCCAGCCAGGACTTCCTGCCAGCTACATTTCATTTAATTTTTCTCATTCTTATTCCTCATTGTTCTTTGGTTACATTCTTGCTCTTGAGCGGAAACCTGTTGAATTAGGGAAGTAAGTAGTAAGAACTCCTCATGATCCAGACTACATCTAAGCTAGTTCATTTTTGTGGTCTTTTGGTTGCTTTCTTGGTGTAGTGTTCATCAACACATCAAAAGGTAGCATTTGGAGCTGGTGTTGTACTTTGGAGGTTGGAGGAGAATTTGATTGGGGTGGTGTCTTCTTTGATTAGTTCACTAGACTGAAGATTGTTAATAATTCATCCAAGTCCTCTTAGGGAATCCCAAGGACTAGAAGTGTACAGGTAGTCCTTGACTTACAGCCATTTGTTTAGCAACCATTCAAAGTTACAACAGCACTGAAAAAAATGACCTATGACCATTTTTCACACTTTAAGACCATTGCTGGGTCCCCACAGAGGAGATTGAACTGCAAAATTTCCTATTATCTAAGTCAAGATGGGTCTGGCCTTTGGGGACATCTGGCCGGACAGACTTACTCTATGCTCTAAAAACTAAAACAGATCCACTTGGTGCTTCCAAGTTCTACATAGCACACTATAGCCCGTTCTCATTCCTATCTTGAATCTCCCCACTTCCTTTTTATTTCGTTTCCCAACTGGCATCTCAGTATGCTATGTAGAACTTGGAAGCACTTGGGTCCTTGCCAGATCATTCAATCAATTTTTATTATAGTTCCAGACCAGCAAACATGCCAGGTCATTTTTGAATAATTCCTTGTAGTTTTCTTTCAAATGTAGAAATCACATTTTTCTGTACCCGGGAGCCTCCTGGGCATTAGAAACTATGCCCTTATTTTAGAGTGCTTTGTTTCTGAACCAAGTACAAAGTCTGGTGGTCAGATGCCTGTTGAGCAGTGATGACGTTCGGACTACTGCAAGCCAAGCCTTTTGTGACACTTTTCTATGTATGAGCCATGCTTGAAAAGTGCGTCCTTCTGCCTAGCTCGTGAATCATGGGCTGTAAGTTTTAACGGCACCTTGATTAAATTGACTGGCTCGGTGGGAATATAGAAAGACAGAACGTTTTGAAATGAAAGGTGGAATGAAAGAATTGCTCTGTGGCTGAGCTGGGGTGCCTCCCGTTCTCGGGATAAATTAATTCTTTGAATGGGAACATTAGGAGTCCAGCTCAAGCAAGCTAAAAAATATCTTTTTCCTTTGAGCTCTGAAGACAGAGTATGAAGCCAGGAAGACATTCCAATAAATTGTTATCCGGTACTTGAAAATACGGTTTTCATTCTTGAAAGTAACTGTGGAGATTCTCAGTCATTCAGGTCATGGTTGTCCCAAAGGTGTTTTTTTCCATAGGCAACTGGACGTTCTTGGTTTTCTTTGAAGACATTTTGTTTCTCATCCAAGAAGATTCTTCAACTCAGAATTTGAAAAAGCTCCTTTGAGGCATTCTTGAACGTACTTAATAGATTTAGAAGAGGGGTCCCCAACCCCCGGTCCATGGACCAACACCTGTCCACGGCATGCCAGAAACTGCCCTGCACAAACACGCGAAGACCCATCCATGGGATGCAGGCAGCACACAAAAACACCCCCCCTCCGGTCCGTGGAAACACCTCTCTCCTTGGAACCGGTCCCTGGTGCCCAAAAGGTTGGGGACCACTGATCTAGAATATATAGGTCTAAAATTGACTCATTGGAGTAAAAAATACTTTATGTTTCCAGTAATAGGGGCTTGTTGGATTTATTGTTAATACCTCTTACTCTTGGTAATAATTTTAGCCATGATAAGTAAGCATTCTGCTGCCAGCAGGAATCACAAGAAAAATACATGTGCATATGTTGCATTATTTTATTTTATTGTATTGTTTTGTTTTGTTTTATTATCATTTTTGCTTTGGACTCATAAAAAGAATACAGATTATCCTTGACTTACAATCACAATTGAGCCCAAAATTTCCATTGCTAAGAAAGCAAGGCAGTTTGTTAAAAAAAATTGCTCCATTGTATGATTTTTTTGCCACAGTTATTAAGCAAATCACTGCAGTTATTCAGTGAGTTACACAGTCATTAAGCAAATCTATCTTCCCCATTGACTTTGCTTGTCGGAAGCCAGTTGGGAAGGTTGCAGATGCTGATCACATGAACCCAGGACAGAAAACTGACATAAATACATGCCAGTTGCCAAGCACCCAAATGTTGATCACATGACTGTGGTGATGCAATTATCGTAAGTGTGAAAAATGGTCATAAGGCACCTTTTCAGTGCCCTTGTAACTTTGAATGGTCACTGAATGAATGGTTGTAAGTCGAGGACTACCTGTACATATTTGGTGTTTTTTCCTCATTCTACATTCTGGAGTGAGGTTAGGAATGCAACCCAACCATGATGAGAGCAGCTGTCACCAAGGGAAAGTAGTAATACTTGAAATCCACTGTATGGTTTTGCTCAAGCTGGGGCTGCATCCACAAATGGTAAGCTAGAATTTAGAATTGCACGAGTAAGAAGGAACCCATGCAAAGCCTTTGTCATTTATATATGAGTGAGTGAGTGTTGTTTTAAAAAGCTCTGCAGACTTCACAAAAAAATCCAAACAATTTGCTTGCGGATGAGTTTTTTAAAAATATAATTCCAGATATGCACACAAGTTTGAACCAGAATCTGCTGTTTTGACAATAAATTTAGGTTTATTCCCTCTTTGACTCTTGTTGGCAATTTTCTTCTCATTCACATAACTAAATTACTTGCAATTTTGTGCAAACTCATTTATTTTGATAGGTTGGTTTTCAGATGTGAAATTTTATTTTTTTAAACTTTTTAACTCTGGGATGCTATATTAATAAAAAGTATTAGAGATAACCTTTCCCTTCTTCCAATAATGTAAAGAATGGTACTATTTTAAATAAATGTAAAATATCTCTGATCCACCATTGAGATCTTTTGACTATTATGTTCATGTCTCATATGTATTCAGGGAAAGTAACAAGAATGGGCCAATGACATTTTGTTTAGGTGCAAACACTTCTAGATCAGTGTAAAAATGCTTGTAATTGCTTCAAATGTAGGTGTTAAAGAACAAGCAAATAATAATTTCCCTTCAGTTATTATGGACAATTCTTGGTTAATTTGTTTATTTAAAGATGAGATGTTGCAAACTCACTAGATAAGAAACTCTAGATCAGGAAATTACCTCCATGGGAAAGTGAGAACTACTTTTATTGGGATTGACTATAATTAGCAGAATCTTGCAAGTCTGAATGTGCTGTATTTCTTCCTTTTCCTTATATACTACCAAATTAGTAGTAAATCTGTCTGAGCCGTTGATGAATGTGGTCTGGACATTCTGGACTTCAGTAATGATTTAGCCCCTTTGCTAGGCAACAGTACCTGCATATCTCTATCAAAACCATCTTGCTCACTCTCTACATATAGGTAATCCTTGACTTACGACCATAATTGAGCTCAAAATTTATGTTGCTAAGTGAGAAATTTGTTAAGTAAATTTTACCCCATTTTATGACCTTTCTTGCCACAATTATTAAATGAATCATTGCAGTTACTAGGATAGTAACCCGGTTGTTAAGTAAATCTAGCTTCCCCATTGCCTTTGCTTGTCAGAAGATCGCAAAAGAGGATCACGTATTCCTGGGGACGCTGCAACTGTCATAAATATGAACCAGTTGCCAATCGTCTGAATTGTGATCCCATGTCCATAGGGATACTGCAAATGGTTCTATGTGTGAAAAGCGGTCATAAGTCACTTTTTTAAGGGTTGTTGTAACTTTGAACAGTTGTGTTGTAAGTCGAAGCACACCTGTATTTAAGAACCAAAATGTTCCATTGAATGGGAAATTATGAACATAGCAAAGCACACGCTACCTGTTTCACATCAAAACCTAATTCTGCTCTAATACTTGCAAGCAAGGAAGCCTAGCATTTTACGTGGCACCCTGTCCATAATATAATTGGTTTCAAAGTGCATCTTGCTTTTAAGTAGACACACTTTTAAAAGACATTGCTAAAGGTTGTCTTAGTGCAAGGTTATATTGTAAGTTTATATCCACCACTTGCTTTGTTGCTGTCAGGTGTACTATGGGCCAATTGTCAATTAAAAGATTGGGCAGTGCTAAAAGCCTAAGAACAACAGCAAGAGACACTTTTACTGGCCTTCTGAAAATCTGCCATAAATTGATTGACTCGGCCTCTCTTGGAACCAGACTTTACAAGTATGAAACCATATTTTTTAAAAAAGCTAATAGAACAGTAGAGGTCTTTAAATGGGAAACATAATTCTCTGTGTCCCTGGGCATAACTTAGCCTGTGCATAGTTTTTATCTGTTTCCTCGGGTTGGAGTCTCAAAGATGATAGATGTTGTAGGTCAGATCTCCTTCAGCCACCCTTCAAAACAGGATTTCAGCTCTTATCATCTGTCATTTTCCCCCTCCTTTGTGGAAGAAGGAACCAGGGTAGATTTCTGCCCTGACAAGTGGGAAGTAGCTTCACTTGATTTGCTGTGGAGCCTTTAATTTTTCTTTAGGCGACCATAGTAAATTAATGCCAAGAATACTTCTTGTGAAGCAAATTGATGTTCTGCCATAATTGTCCAGTGATTTATGAATTTAAGGAGCAAGAGCCTCAGAAGAAAACTCCTCCCCTCTTGCTAATGAGGTCACACACTGGCCCACTTTGTCAAGTAGAACCATGATTTGTGGCCAGTATGTGGTTCCCTTGAGAAGCTTTCATCACCTCAAATGTGGAGCTGGGTCAGTTGAGAAGCTGCATTCATACTAACTTCCACTACTGTGAAGTGTTGCTTAACCTGAATTCCCATTACAGGTAGACCTTGACTTACAATCATTGGTTTAGTGCCCATTTGAAGTTACAACAGCACTGAAAAAGTAAGCATAGTCAAAGTTTTCCCAAGTTTTACGGTTCACCTTCTCACCTCCAGCACTCTTCTCCCCCCCCCAGCCCAATTAATCTTCTCTCCCCCCATTTCTATGGCAGCCGGAAAGACAAGCAGAAGGATTCTTGAAGGCTGACATTTGGCCCTCCTGCAAAAGAGGCATTATCCCTAGAAAAGAAGAAAGAATAAAACAATAGGAAAATAAACATTCCAAAGACAATATAAAATATTACAAAGAAGTTAAGGTTTGTTAGGATATTTTGAACGAAATGCTTGTATAAGCCTAGGGGCTCTGACATCTCGTTCATGCATCCATTACAACTGAGAAGGAGGGAAATGCTTCCAAACTACCAAATATTGGAGTTTTCCTCTCTGTTTCCTCGAATCCAGAATTTCTTTAATTTCAAAATGTTGCTCGCCTTCAATCAAAAGAGGAACTGGAGGGGCGGTCTGGTCAGGCTGCAAATTGGACGTATGTTCAGGTTTTAACAAACTGACATGAAAGACAGAGTGAATCCGTCTAAGTGTCTTTGGCAGTTGTAATTGTACTGCCACGGGATTCACAATTCATACAATTGGGAAAGGTCCCACATATTTAGGTCCCAATTTTTTAGATTTCTGTGTGGTTTGTACATACTTAGTGGACAGGAAGACTTTGTCCCCCATTGGTATGGTTTTTGTGGAGCTCGCTTTCTATCTGCTTGCTTTTTATGAGCTTGATGAGTATCTAAAGCTTTACGAGAACCAGCCAGGTAAGCTGGAGTTGGGTTATCCACTCGGTCAATGATGGAACATTGGGTTTCTCTTGTGGAAGCTCTGGTATAGGTACAAAGTCCTGACCCGTATCTACCTTGAATGGGGTGAACCCAGTGCTATGTGAACAGTTATTGTACGCCACCTCTGCAAAAGGCAATAGGTCAGACCAATCATCCTGTTGATAATTGATGTAACATCTAAGGTATTGTTCCAATACCGAGTTAGTTCTTTCACAGGCCCCGTTGGTTTGTGGGTGGTGGGCGGAGCTTAACCCCTGGGCGGAGCCCAATAACAGGAATTATTTCCAGAAGTTTGACGTAAATTGGACCCCCATGTCTGAAATTATCTATTCGGGAACACCTTGTAGCCTATACACATGTAAAATAAACAGTTTAGCCAACGTTTTTGCAGTTGGGATTTTTGCACAAGGTATGAAATATACCTGCTTGGAAAACAAGTCAGTAACCACCCAAATGACTGTATTTCCTCCACTTTCAGGCAATTCCACTATAAAGAAAAGAAAAGAAATTTCCATGGAGCAGTCAGCCTAGCTCCGTGATGGTGAACCTATGGCACACGTGCTGAAAGTGGCACACAGAGCCATTTCCCCCGCACGCAAGAGCTCGCTCGGAGGAGCCCCATTGCGCATGTGTGCACACCACTGCTCGACAGCTGATTGCTGGGTATCTGGTGCGCATGCGTGGGGGGGTGGGAGACACGTGCACATGCGCAGAGATGTGCGGCGTGTGGAGGGATCGCGTGCGCATGCGCAGATGGATGGCATGCGGGGGGTGATCATGCGCACCATTCTCCAACCCCCCCCCCCAAGAGGTACTTTAATGAAAAATTAAACCTCTTAAAGTATTGCGCCCAGCAGATTTGTTTAGGAGAAAATTTCCTAGGAGTTTTTAGAGTTTTTATGACCCGTCCATACCTCAAGGGGGTGTTTTGCCCCTTCGAGAAAATGCCTCTAAGTTAATAATGCCCAACGGACTGCAAATGCTTCTTTTGCCCAAATAGCCCATCTTGTTTCGTCTCAGTTAGTTTACGGGAGGTGTAAGCACAAGGTTGTAAAGTTCCAGTTTCATTTGCTTGAAGTAGCACCATCCCCACCGCCATGTCACTCACATCAGCTTGGATCACAAAAGGGGCATCCATCTCTGGATGCTTAAGCACTGGTTCAACTGCAAAGAGTTGTTTAAGCTTTTCAAAAGCTGCCTGGCACTCCATGGACCATGCCAACGGTCAACTGGGTTTTGAATTCAATTCTCCCTTAGTCTTTAGGAGGTTTGTAATAGGTAACGCAACCTTTGCAAACGCTGGGATAAACTGACGGTAAAAATTAGCAAATCCCAGAAAACTCTGCAATTGTTTCCTGGTGTGAGGGGAAGCCCATTCCAAAATGGCCCAGACTTTTTCCGGGTCCATCTCTATGCCTTCATGTGATATGCATTAACCCAAATAGTCAATTTTCTCTTGGTGAAATTCGCACGTGGACAATTTTGCATACAGTTCAGCTGCTTGAAGTTTTTTCAAAACTGACAGCACCATTTTCACGTGCTCTTCCAAAGTCTCTGTATAAATAAGGATGTTGTTAAGGTAAACCAACACCCCCTTGTATAAATGTTCATGCAGCACCTCATTTATCAGTTGCATGAATACAGCAGGGGCCCCTTGCAGGCCAAACAGGAGAACGTTGAATTGGAAACATCCAAAATTGAATGCAGTTTTCCATTCATGTCCCTCCTTAATTTGAACTTGGTAGTACACTTCTTTCAAATCAAGTTTAGTGAAAAAATTTTCCTTTGGCCAGGTGAGCCAACATGTCCTTCATTAAGGGGAGTGGGTACACGTTTTCTACGCAAATATCATTCAGGTTACTGTAATCTACACATAAGCAAAGAGAGCCATCTTTCTTTTCTTGGAATAACACTGGGGCCGCCACTCGAGGCCTAGGAGGTTGGATAAAACCTCGTTCAAGGTTCTTATCGATAAACATCCACAATTCATCTAACTCCTGCGGTGTCATTGAGTACAATTTAGGTTAGGGAGCTTCACCCCCGGCAGAATCTCAATACTGCAATTTGTCGGGTGATGAGGAGAGAGCTCATCCGATGCTTTTTCACTAAAAACCTCCTTTACGTCCCAATACTCTTCAGGGATTTTTTCCTCCCTGCAATGCTTTCACTGCCCATTGATGCCAACTCTGTGGAATTCTGGGGCTTTATTAGGGACAACTCCTCGCCTTCTGGTGGTTGGTCGGTGCGTATGCACAGTATCCCCTTCCTCCAATCCACTTGGGGATTCTACTTCCAGAGCCAGGGCAAGCAGGCATATACAATAGAATGAAGGCTANGGATGGTGCTCCAAAGATTGTAAGCCGCGCTGAGTCTCCGGAGAAGGGTGGCATATAAATGTGAATTTTTTTTAAAAAAAAAGCCTAGTAGTAAGGGGCGCTCCATCCCAGGGGGCAACAATAAACATAGAGTCTCTTGATGCCTCCCCATCGACATTTCTACTGGTTCTGTTATGAAATGCGCAGGGCCACCCCCAGCTACTGATCCATCTAGTTGGCAAAAAGCTATGGGAATTTTTGAAGTTTTTAGCCTTAACCCCAGTTTCTCCACAACTTCTGAGCTAATTACACACCTAGTGCACCCAGAGGCTAGCAAGGCCAACATTTTCCCTTGGGTGCTAGAGGCAGGTGGGATGGTCATGGGATGACCCCCTTTTGGGACTTACTAGAGGATCGTCTTTGGAGTCAGATTCACTTTCACCAGAAGGGGTCAAAGAGGCAAACTCAACAACCTCCTCCACTTTCAGGGCGGTTTCGCATGGCTTGGCTGGGTTTTTTTCCACTTTCTTTCCTCCTGCTGGCACCCACTTTGGCTCCAACTTAGTACAACAATCTGCAGTGTGGTGACCTTCCTTTCCATATCAGAAGCACGCTGTGGTTTTGGGTTTCACAGCCGATCCAACCTTTTGAGCTTTAGAGGCCTCTTGGAGGTTTGTAGGAGAGGGCTTGCTCCAGCCAGGACCACCCTGAGTCTGTTTCTGGTCAAATCAATTTCCACATCTGCTGCTAACATATACCAGAGTTGCAGATCCCTAAGATTTCTTCTGGAGATACAGCTTTGATAAACATCTTCATTCAGCCCATCCTTAAAGCTTCTATCGGGGCTCCTTGGGACCAGCCTCGAATATGGCATGCCAGCTCTCTAAATTCCTGGGTGTATTCGGCCACCGATCTCCCCCACTCGTTTATAGTTTTCATTCTAATTCTAGCCTTGCGTTCAGCAAGAGGATCTTCAAAGCAGGTGCGCAAGGCTGCCATAAACAGGTTATAGTTCATCAGTTGAGGGGCATTATTATTATGTAATGTCACCATCCACTTTGCAGCGGTTCCTTCTAAAGCCCTGGTGACACATCTCACTTTAGCTGCTTCTGATGCAAAATCATCACCATATTCCTCCATATGGTTCCAAACTTGGGCTAGGAAGAATCCTTTGGAATCTCCCCCGTATTTTACTTCCAGTGGAGGAACCTTTGGAATTCGGCACCTCTGTGGGATGCTCCCCCGTGTGGGGGGGCTTGGGCGGCAGCTGCCATTTGAACTGGCCGGGGCTGAGTTAAGGGGTTGGCTGTCTGAATGCCCATTGCTTGTCTCCCTCCTCTCTCCCACAGCTTCTTCACAGGTCAGCAATTCATACCTTTCTTCAGGTCTGTGTTCCTCCATAAGGGAAGAAGGGATTTCTTCTGGTGCTTTCTTTTTTTTTTTTTCAATTTTTTTTATTTCAATCTGCATATGCACAACAATACATTAATAGTGTGGCATCAATATATCATACATTTTAGTATAGGCAAACTTAATAATATCAATCATATCTCTCAATGCATATATTTCACATTAATTCATAATCCTTCAATGCTTATTTTCAACCTTTCAAAACTCTCTCCAAATGCCTACCACCATATCAGTTAAACATACCTAGTAATTCCATTATTCAATTTTCTC
>AZIM01001184.1:155304-174143 GCA_000516915.1 Ophiophagus hannah
ATAAATTCAATAAATAAATAAATAAATACATACATACATACATACTTTTTTCAGTGCCATTTCAATTTCGAACTGCCACTAAATGAATGGTCGCAAGTCAAGGACTACCTGTATTTCCTGAGTAATGTAAAATATTACTAATCTAAAACTGGTGGCTATTCTAGAAAAGGACACTTTCTTTTTTTTAAATCTTGTGATAGATGAACCAACAAAGAGAGGTTTTCACAGGTAGAAGATCACTATTCTAAAACTCTCATCTCTGTTAATTGCTTTGTTTCCACAAAGAAGGGATGAGTTGCAAAGAATCTGATTTATAATATAATAATAGTCTTAGCAACAGATTCAGACAGAAGAAAGGAATCTTTCCAGTCGCTTAAACAACAGGGAAAGGTTGCACCCAAATTATATTCAGAAATAATGTCCCAAAGGTGCTTTTCTTTTAAAAGCAGCTGGGCTTCCTGATTTTTCTTTAAGACATTCAAACATTCTGAACTGAAGAAGCTTCTTGGATGAGAAGCAAAATGTCTTAAAGAAAAATCAGAAAGTCCGGTTGCCTTTAAAATAAAAGCACCTTTGGGGCAACCATGATTTGCATTAATGAGAACCTCCATGGACACTCAAAAATAATGTAAATTTGAATGTGTGAATGCGTGCATGTGACCCTATATGAATGAGAATCTCCATAGGCACCTAAAAATAAAAGCATCTGTATGTAAATTTCAGTGCATTTAGTTCTTTCATCTGAACCAGGCTAGTCTGTGCTTTGCTTGCTTTGACTGCACAAGCTAACATTGCCACCTGTTCAGGGAGCCCTAAAGTATACATAGCCTTTCATTTGTATTCTTCACTTCAAAGGCATCTGCATGTAAACTTATGTGCAGTTAGGTTTTTTTTTTAATTCAAGCAGGGAAGTTTTGTGTTTAACTTGGCTTGTGTCAGCAAGCTAAGATACGTTGTTCAGATAACCTTAATTAATTACAGTTTTGGTTTATGCAGAATGTCAGACTGCTACTTTATGCATGTATGGATTAGCACTGTGTCTAAATCATGTCACATGCAGTCCACACAACTGGTATTGAAATGTAGATGTTGAGCTGATTTATCTTCCTAGTGATGAATATATTTGTGTCTCTTTGGTGTCAGGACAAGGATCCAATTTCACTGTTTTTTAAAGTTGAAATATAACTACACAAAGACCATAGAATACAAGCAATTTTGGAAGTTTTCTGGGGAGTAAAGAACATGGAATAAGGCACAGAGAGAGAGACAGGTAGACAGACAGACAGACAAATGATAGGCAGGTTGGTATATAAGTAAGTAGATAGATAACTGTAGATAGAGGGAGGTTTGTGGAAAGAGCTGAATTATTTCCCTCCACTAAGTGATGGTACTATTGTTCTTTGATAAGACTTTCCTAATCAAGAAGAGTATGCATATATAAGATGGCTAAGCACATTTATTGTGCGCATACTTGGATCAACATTTGCAAAGCACATTTGTAAACCTTGAGAAGCTCGTTTGGTTGTCATCCTCTGTAGCTTTAAGGAGATATGTGGGAGGGATTTAAGATTCCACTGAGGAATAACTTTGATGTTTAGAGCTCTGCATTATCAACTTTTTTAGTCAAAAACACACTTTTTACGGTTCATCAAGCTTAAAACTACTTAGTTTATAGAACCCCAGTCTCTCTTCATCCCACACTTAACACAGCTGCAATACAGATGTAACTTGTTTCAGAGCTGGGTTCAAAACTCAGTCCAGCTATTTTGTTGACTTTATCAGTAGCCCATTTAAAAAAACATCACAATACAAAGTTAAGCGTGAAAACAGCCCATAGGAGGAGGGTCGGGGGGCAAGGGAGTAAGAAACAAAAGAAAAGAACCTTGAGGCAATTTATATTTTTTGCCAATTTGGTCTAATAGTTGAAGGATTAGGCTAGAAGCTAGGAGACTGTGAGTTCTAGTCCTGCCTTGGGTATCAAGCCAGCTGGGTTACTTTAGGCCAGTCACTCTCTCTTAGCCCTAGGAAAGAGGCAATGGCAAACCACTTCTGAAAATCCTTGCCAAGGAAACTGCAGGGACAATCCAGGCCATCACTAGAAGTCAAAAGGCACAAAGCAAAACAAATGTTTTTCTGCAGCACACAAGTCCTGGTAGTCAGAAACTTACTCTCCAAAGCAGCCAGGAGCAAGGCAAGAAGTAACAGATGAAAGCTTAACAAAGAGTGATCCAACCTAGAACTAAGGAGAAATTTCCTGACAGTGAGAACAATTAAGCTGTGGAGTGGCTTGTCTCCAGAAGTTGTGGGAACTCCACCACTGGCGGTTTTCAAAAAGGGATTGGACAGTCGTTTGTTCAGAATAGTATAGCATCTCCTGCTTTGGCAGAGGGTTTGACTAGAAGGCCTCCAGGATCCTTTTCAAGTCTGTTGTTCCATAATTCTGTAATTCACAGTGGTATGCTGTTCACTTCTCGTCCAAGTACAATGCATTTTTCCTCATTATCCTTCCATAGCAGCCTTGCATGGGGAAACTTGATGTGGATACAAGTGGCAGGCTTCGTGCTAGACCCAGCAATATGTCTCAGGTCTCCAGACACCTAACCTATATTCAGAAACGAGCTTCTTGCCAGAATACTCCCAGATGTGACAGGATTGGTTTCTTTATTGCAAGTATAGAGCAACACGCACTAAAAGATTTGCTGCTTTAGCGCAAACACTAATCCTATATACATACATACATACATACATTCATACATACATACATACATACATATAGATAAAGATATAGATATAGATACACACATATATATATATGATCCTTGCTCCAGAATTAAAATTCTAGGCTTTTTTTTCTTCCACATTTTCAAGTGGACAATTAAGTGACCAGGGCTGTGGGAGGAGACAGCTATGTTATGACATAGTGATTCTCTTGAGCCTGAGAACCGCAAGTTCCTGTCTCACCAGCTTTATTTCTAGTAGTAACTCTGCAATTATGAGACCTTATTATACATCTGACATATTACTGTTGGTGTTAATTCTCCATGTAGTCTGGTCCTCAGAAATAGTAATCAATTCTTGCTTATTCATTCTTGTATGTCAAAGCCTTGCATTTTGGAAGTGCAGTCCAGAAGATAATTTAAATGCACTATAACCTAGGAGTCCCAGAGTTTAGAAGCCAGTTGATTTTTTCCTACTCTGTTAGTGACATAAAGGTGGATATATTTTATAACTTGAACTACAGCTAGGTGTGGTAAGGAAGTGTTCAATACTCTTGAGCCTCATAGTTTGGGGACATAAGGTCCAACTAGCACCAAGTAGCTGCAGAAAAGGGTTTGGGAGGGATTTTTATAGAAATTTTATAGAGCATTGGACTAGAACAGGGGTAGTCAACCTTTTTATACCTACCGCCCACTTTTGTATCTCTTGTTAGTAGTAAAATTTTCTAACTGCCCACTGGTTCCACAGTAATGGTGNAAAGTAGGGGACAAAACCCCTACCGCCCACCATGAAAGCTGGAATGCCCACTAGTGGGCGGTAGAGACCAGGCTGACTACCACTGGTCTAGAAGACCTCCGAGGTCCCTTCCAGCCCTATGATTCTCTGAACTTCTATCACCTGCTATCTCATCAACCAATTTACCATTCAGCATAGTTAACATAATAGTTAACATTTGCAATCTGAGTACAAATTGGTCTTGTACAGGTAGTCCTCGACTTACGACCAGAATTGAGCCCCTAAGTGAAACATTTGTTAAGTAAGTTTTGCTCCATTTTAGAACCTTTCTTGTCACAGTTGTTAAGTGAATGGCTGCAGTTGTTAAATTAGTAACACAATTGTTAAGTGAATCTGGCTTCCCCACCCACTTTGCTTGCCTGATGGTCGCAAAAGGGGATCAGTGGCTCTGGGATAGTGTAATCGTCACAAATACTTGCCAGTTGCCAAGCATCCAAATTTTGATCATGTGACCTTGGGAATGCTGCAGCGGTCGTAAGTGAAAAATGGTCATAAGTCCCTTTCTTGGTAGCATTGTAACTTTGAACGCTCATTAAACAAATGGTTGTACGTTGAGGACTACTTGTATAAAACTGATTTGATGACTATTCTGAACCAGTTTTGGAAAAGACATGCCTTTTCTAAGCAATTGAGAAAAAAGTTGAATTTTCATATGTGATGTTATTCTATGTAAGAATCTTACATATGTTAGCATGATCAAGCTGTAGATGCTTTGGGTTTATTTTTGATCCAGAAGATCCATCATATTTTTATTCCCATCTATCTAGGTACATGCACATTTAACTTCTTTGAATCACCACCAAGCACAAGAAAAATAGTATCTCGTTAAAAATAAAAACAACTTGGACCTTCCTAAAAGCACTATTGGTCCAAAGTAATTTGTACCAGCTGTATTTGAATCTCTCAGCAATGCCTCTAAAGTAAACTCACAAAAATCTTCTCTTCCTTTCGTGCTCCCTAGCTGTGTGTCTGGTGACCTAGCATTTGAATGTGTCTCTAACTGCTGGGTTTGTCACAAGTGCAGTTTGCCACAAGAGCTCAGGGTGGGGGGAACCCTTTCCTAAATGTCTGGGTCCACTGATTTCTCCTGGCTTCTTGAAATAAAGTTAACCTTGTCACTGTGTTTGTAAGTATGCTCTAATCCTGTGACCAGCTGCTTCTCCTGAGCATTGAATTCAGCGGCTTCAGCCTATGTGTCACATGCTGAATGTCATCACTTTTGACAGTGGAAGTGAAGCAGATAACCCTTGCAACTGAGACTTTAGATTTAAGCTGCCATGAGTACCATAAGAGACTTCTAATGGTTCCATTCCTCTCCTAAAACATGCTGAATGAGAAATAGGTGTTTTGGTCCTGAGTTTTCCCATTCAGGGAGGCTAAACTGAAGTGCTTTTAAAAGAAAGAAATACCTACAAGGAAGAAGAAAAAAACCCAATCCAATAATAATCATGCAAACGTTTTATTTTTCTAACAATCTTTGTTTTGTTTTCTTATTTTTTTTTAATGTACTAATAAAACTACTGGTTTCTTTCAGGTGGGTGTACATGGCATTAGAATAGAATTCATCAATGAAAAAGGATCAAAACGCACGGCCACCTACTTACCCGAGGTTGCAAAGGAGCAAGGTCATTGTTGCGCTTTATCTCATATGATCTGGTGAAGAATTTAAACATGCCTAGGAACTTATAATGCAGTTTTTGACCTTGCCCTGATGTCAGATGATGGAGCGGTCCTTTGACTGTAAGGGATGACTCTTTTAAATGCCACTTACACACTTGTAGAATGCAGATCCCCTGGTTCAGAGCGCTTTCCTAGATTAAAGGGATCCAGACATAGGCAGCATCTGCCAACAAAACAGCATTGGGCCAAACAGTGATGAGAGACGGTGGACAAAATAATCCATCCAGATATAATGAAGGAATACTCCAGACACCAGTGTGCAGAAAGCTCTTTTAAAGGGCCACTGTCACCATTTATGAAAGCATTTCAGATTTTTTAAAAAAAATCCTCTTACCCAACTGCTCCTGACCCAAGTTTTTCTTTGAAGATGTTTTGCTTTTCATAAAGAAAATAGAAGGATTTATATTCTTGCAGTCATCTGGTCGTTAGCATTTTGTCTGAGAGCCACTGAGGCCACTTGGGGGTTTATCTGTGTCCTTTGGGTCACCTGAATCAGAGTGCAAACGAGTGTGAAATGTTAGAACTGCTGAAAGGGCTGTGTTGTAGATAGAGAGGTGGTGTCATATACCTTCCCCTCTGCTGACAGAGGGCTGCACAATTTACACTCTGATTCAGATGACCAAGGGGGGATAGATAAACCCCCACGTGGCCTCAATGACTCTCAGAGAGAGTGCTAATGACCANNTGACTGCAAGGAATATAAATCCTTCCATTTCCCCACCACCATTGTCAGAACTAAAGATGCTTCTAGGATGAGAAGCAAAACTTCTTCAAGGAAAAACAAAGTGCACCTGCTTCTTAAAAAAGCACTTTGGGACAACCATGACCTGGATGACTGAGACTCTCCATAGACTCTCTTCTGACATTTCTTTTAGATACACCCCTAAGATAATTCTCTGAAAAAAGAATATCAGGCAAGTCAGAGAAATAGAATTGGCCTTGTCAGGCGTAATCTTGGTCATAAAAATTGACTTCAGTTTTTTTGAAGTATCCCCAAGACCCCTTGTAAGGGATAGAAAGAGCTATCATAAAAATGGAGAAAGGACTAACATGATGGGCACTGCCTAAATGCCAGACTCCAACTGAAAGCTATTGTTAAACAACATTTTCCATGGTCACAGTTCAGAGTGTGACACCTAGTTTCAGTAAGGAGCGTAAGTGCTAGTAAAATTTTCACTAGTAGGAAATCGGATTTTTTTTAAAAAAAGACTACATATTTGTCAGAGTTTCTGTGCTGTGAAAGTGCACAGAATCTCCTGCTTATAATTTCAAAGAGTTGCATGGATGTTATCGTTGATATGATATGTATGTAATAGACAAAGTGCTGGACTTACGACCAGAATTGGGCCCAAAATTTTCATCGTTAAGTAAGACAGTTGTTAAATGTGCTTTGCCTCATTTTACAACCTTTCTTGCCACAGTTGTTAAGTGAATCACTGTAGGTGTTAAGTTAGTAGCACGGTTGTTAAGTGAATTTGGCTTCCCCATTGACTTTGCTTGTCAAAGGGTTGTAAAACATGATCACGTGACCCTGGGACATGGCAACCGTCATAAATACAAGTCAGTTGCCAAGTATCTGGATTTTGATCCCATGTCCATGGGGATGCTTTGCTGGTTCCAAGTGTGAAAAACAGTCATAAGTCCCTTTTTTCAGTGCCATTATAACTTTGAATAGTCACTAAATGAATTGTTGTAAATCAAGGACTATCTGAAGTTAATCCTATGGCATTGACATTGCTCTCAAAACCTTTGGACAGGTAGGAACCAAGCAACAGTTTGTTGAGTTGCATAGTCCTGGCATCATCTCCTTTGATAAAACGTAAATATTTGACCTTTGCGCTATTATAAAGCAGATTTCCTTTCAAGGGTCTTTCATATTAACTTGTTCTAAAGCAGGGGTCTCCAACCTTGGCAAGTTTTAGCCTTTAATTCTGGGAGTTGAAGTCCTCCAGGCTTAAAGTTGCCAAGGTTGGAAACTCCTGTTCTAAACTACATTGATTTTAGAATATTGATTGGAATATAAATAACAAAAAAGAGATGAAAATTTACCCTTGATTCCTCCTCCTTTCTGTTATTGCAGAAAAAAGGATCAAGAAATCTAAACAGAAAGAAGATTTCCCAGTGAACATCATGGCTGATTGAAAATCAGAAGGGTTCTGATAGTGCTTTTCTGACTAACAAGTTTTATTAGAAGACATGTTAGTCTCAAAAGAGGCTAGCAGAAACCTGACCTTTTGGTCTTTTGCTACTGTACACTAACATGGCAGTTGTCCTACTAAGTCTGCAACACACCACTATGGATGATTAATGAAAATTCTTAATTTAGTTTTTCCTACACACAATTCGGTTCCCAAACTTAGAAGTGTTGAACGCCAGTTTCCATCATCCTCAGTGAGCGCCAGATTAGGGATGAGCCATTGTGTTACACTGCTTCTCATAACAAAACACAACACTGAAATGTTCAGCTTTAACCAGCTTACCTGTGGGAATTCCCCCTAGAAATACAAATCTCCGGGCAATTTGTATTCTTTGCAATCAGTTAAACCTTTTGCAAAACTCTGAGAGCTGATTTTCTTTCTGTGTTCTCTTCTAATGACTCTCCACAGGCTGGGACCATATTCAGACCATAGATTCCTTATTGAGGAAAGGAGGTTATAAGGCTCCAATCACAAACGATTTCAGGAAAACAATAAAACTGACCAGGTAAGAAGTCCTGTCCTGGGTTTTGCTGGAGTTCTGTGCAGACCTTTAGCTGTTCCTATCCCTGCACTCTTCTGAATGGAGAACTCTGATGTCATTCCTGGGATCTGTTGGAGCCCCTCTCCCAGTTTAAGAGTCATGGCCCCAAGTGTTTCTATCCCTTTGGTCTTGACTGTCCACATCCATTCCAGTTCTGGCTTCTCCATGGTGGCCCCTTACCCTGTGGAACATCATCTCTGCATATATAACATTGGCCCCGCTTTGACACTAAGCCCCTGAAAACCTGGTTGGTCAGAGAGTCTGAGGGCCTCAAGCCCATCAAGTAGTTGGTTTGATTGTTTGGGGGGGGGAGTGAGTTGTTACTAGGTTTTGTATTGGGCTTTTACTTCTGTAAACCGCTCAGAGTCACCATGGGTGAGTTGGGCAACTACATACATTTTCCTAATAAGTAAGTAACAGACAGAGCTGAAGCCTCGGCATGGCAGAGATGAGTTTTGGGAAGTTATATCTTAACCAAGTAAATCTTCCTAGTTTTAGTTCTGTTGAATTTTTCTTGTTCTTCTGGTTTTCCTTTAATGCTTAAACCAGGCATGTCTAATCCGCAAGCTTTATGCTGCCCTGGACAGCTAGTCATGTGACCCTACAAGATATAATAAAAATATTTTAAAAATCAAGGCAGTTTGTTATTTATCTACATTAACTATATTAAATATTTCCTATGCGGCCCAAGACAGTTCCTCTTCACTCAGTGTGAGGCTCAGGCAAGCCAAAGGTCAGACACCCATGTCTTAAACTGGAACAGAATAATGAAGTTGGAAGGGACATTGAAGTCTTCTAATTTTTCCTGCTTTAGCATAGCATAGCTTTACAGCCCTCTCTGGGCGGTTTACAGAGCCAGCCTATGGCCCCCAAACAACTCTGGCTCCCTCATTTTACCCACCTCGGAAGGATGGAAGAATGAGTTAATGTTGAGCCAGCCAGGATCAAACTCTTGGCAGTGGGCAGAGTTAGCCTGCAATACTGTATTCGAACCACTGCTCCACCAAAAACTTTAGGAGGATTAAACTTGTCCCTCCTTTAACACCCCCCCCCCAATCCTTCTCTCTTTATCCCTTTCTCTCCCCACTTTTCTTTTAGGTATCGTAGTGAGAAGATGACCGTGAGCTACACAGAATACCTTGCCCACCGACAGCATCACCACTTCCAAAACGGCATCGGGCACACCCTCCCCCCCTACAACCATTATTCCTGACACTGAGCCGTATGACCAGTCTCTGGACTTTTCTGCAAACCTCTTCCCAGGAGAACCCCCTCCTTCTTGGTCTAGCTATCTCTATTACTGTACCATTTTATGATGATAATTTCCGTTGCCATGTTGACGCTTCTCCACCGCAGGTTAAGCTCCCCATGGCAACGGGTGGAAACGCTGCATCGTTACAAAGAACCCCTTCGCTCTCTTCTCTCTCCCCCCCCCCTCTTTTTTTTAATGGGCTGGCTGGGTTTTCTTTCCTTTTCTTTTTGTTATGACAACAAAAAAGCAGGTTCTCTTTTTTAAAAAGTAACATTTTAAAGTTCTTCATTTATCACTCAATTGTACCGATTACCTTTTCTGTGAAACTGTTGATGGAAGGAAAGAATGCAAATGTGTCAGGGTAGAGAAGAATGAAATACAGTAGTCTGCTCTTAAAATCATAAAATCAGAAACAGGATAAAGATTGCCTTGAATAGGATGAGTTCTTTAGCAGTTCCCCATGATAAAAATGGTTGGACTACGTGAACCTCTGGTTCCTGGTCTGGTTGGCCCAGGCAAATAACAGTGATAAGCTGAATTAATTATGATGTGAAACAGATTGTGCTTTTGGTTTGTACCACGGGTGTCCAACCTTAGCAACTCCCAGAATTCCCCAGCCAGCATGGACTTCAACTCCCAGTTATTCTCCAGACAGCATGGGTGGCTGGGAATTCTGGGAGTTGAAGTCCACAAGTCTTAAAATCACCAAGGTTGGACACCCCTGGTTTAGACATAATCATTATTACAGACCCAGATTGAGGTCCTGGTTCAAATTCTTTCAAATTGCCCATTCAAATCATTGGAACTAAAAATTGACAGATAAATAGTCTGTGTCTCCCCACTCCTGGTTCCTAAATCTGTCTTCAGGTGGATGGTATGATCTGCCAAGCTCGTACCATCAGCAAATTGACAAACAGCACCAATCAGAGTCCCTCCAAGATTCTCTTTCACTTCTCCAGTGTTTCTTGTGGAGTCTAATCAGGAGGATTAGCTTGAAGAAGCTGCTGTGTTAGGAAGTCAGCAAATTTTGATATTAGTGCCTTAGGGGACACACGTTTTGGGGAGGAAGGCAAGGCAGCAGAAGCACAAGAGGAGATATACCTATTCCAAATTCTAAACTTTCCGTGCAGGTGAAAAAATATTTTTTGGAGAGCAGGATACAATTTTTGTCTCTGACCTTACAAGGCTTGCCCCTGTACAAATTAGCCTTTCTTGATGGCACAATTTTTGGTGCTTTTGTTAATGAAATGAAAACCAAAGTAGGTGCACTGAAACAAAGAGGGAGAAAAAAGAGAAAAAGAAAAGCCCACTGGTTTTTAGAAAAATCCTAATGGTTAATAATTTTAAATTAAAAATCTAATAGCAGTTACCTTTTTTATGAAGCTGCAATGCAGTGCTAGAAGTATTTTTGGATAGTAGACCTAGGAAATTGTACCAAGTTTAGCAGAATCGGAATTGTTACCATCTTGGGGTGGAAATAGCAGAGGTAGCTCGTCCTAACTGACCTTGAATTCTAAGAACTTTCACAGAGTTCTCATTTCAGGCGGTTCCTGAACTCATACAAACTTTAATGAAATAGATCTCAGAGCTCTATTTCAGAGATCCTTCTTGAGAATTAGAAAAACATCTTGGAGGAGGCAGATACCATTTTGACAGAAGTCTCTCCCCCCTCCCCCCAATTTCACCCCATTTAGGGATGCGACCTTTGTAGACATAGACTACCATAATAAGAGACAGGAAGCCGTATCACAGGCCCTGAAGGTTGAAAGGTTGAAAGAATTGACTATGATCCCAGATGGGGAAGTAAGGAGAAAGCCATTTCATCACAGTCTTTCCTTCGATCCACAGTATTTGAACGTCTGGATATTAACTTTCTGTTTTGATGCCTTAATTTTCAAATAAGCAAAAATCCTGAAAAAAATAAAAAAGGGCAACGGATGAGGAAAAGAACCCATTGGAGCTTCGGTTTGAAGTTCTGGGGTGTCTTTCCCTATCGGGAGGGTGGAAAGGGGGGTTCATTTTTTTATGTGAAAAGTATTGTCGGTTGCTGTCTAATTGCAACTTTCCCTGTTTTGCCTTGAAAGGGAAACTTGAGCACAAGTTAAAGCAAAATTTCTCTGCTGCAAGCATTTGAAATATCTACCATGGCCACCCAACACACAAACACTCACTCACACACACACACACACACACNCACACACACACACACACACACAGAGCCATCTTTCTCATTACAGTTCATGCTTCTGGGTGAGCTCAATGTTAAGTTTTTTTTAAAGAAAAGAAAAATCTATTATATATATATTAAAAATATATATGTGTATTTAAAGGTGCTAATCATCTTAAGCAGGTCACGTGACTGGTCATGCGGACTCTAAAATCATATCAGATTTTTTTTAGAAAAAAAATCCTCAATATATGCAGATGTTATACAGAATTTCTTACCAGTGTAATAATGATATACTGATTTAAATAAAAATAATCCTGCAGGGTTTGAAGGAAGAGGTCAGCAATACTTCCCACCGTGGCTTGGAGGAGGAACAAAAAAACAAAACAAAAAGGATCATCTTGTCAGCATAATGCACAATATTTTTTATTTTCTCTCGTTTTGGGTGTCTCCGTATAGCTATTGCTTTGGGAACTTAATCAAAAACAACAGCTGTCGTTCAAAGGGTTGAACAAACTGGAAAGGTGCGCTTTAAAAAAAAAAAAGAAAACCAAAAAAAACCTCCAGACTCTTTTGAACCTGTTGTAAATCTATATGTTTGTTTTGAGAGCTATTCCTGGAATCTTGCAAGGCTGGCGAGATGCCTCAGCGAAAACCTTGGATGTATGGGTGGCGATCCGTGGGCTTCAGTGGCACGTGGGCTTTGTTTTTTCCTGGTTGTTTCTTGGGTCAGGGAAGGGCTGGCCATGCAACTGGACTGCTGTTCCTGACGGCAGGACTCTGCAACCTTGGCAATTTTACGACTCGTATGGACTTCAACTTNACTTCAACTTCCAGAATTCCTCAACCAGCCTGGTTGAGGCTGAGGAATTCTGGCAGCTGAAGTCCGCAAGTCGTAAAGTGGCCACGGTTGCAGAGACCTGCCTTACTAAATTGCCCCAACCGTGCTGCCCTTCTTAGGCGTTTCCCTCAGACCCCAAGTAGCTTTTGTGGTCCCTCCTCAGTCTGCAAAGCCGTGTCCGTTTCCAACCTGGGGTTTTGGGGGTCAGTGAGCCATAGGTCAGTCTTGTTCAGGCAGCGGTTGTGTTTTTCTTGCCTTATTTCATTCCAAAAAATACATCAAAAAGGCGGTTTAGTTTTAGCTTTAAATGTTTTCTTTCGTACACCTGTGTGGTGAAGGACAGTTTGGGAACAAATGTCCAGCTGAAGCTAAGAGAGGGGAGATGATGGGACCACTGTTCCATCCAGGAGAGAAGCAGGTGCATTGCACCATCCTTGTTCTGGGGTTGGACACGGACCCCGCAAGGAAGGAGGGACCCTGTGCTGATGTGCCATCAGCTGGGAGTACCTGGCCTGCCCACCCACACCCACACCCCCATTTCACGTTGATGATCTCAGCCTCTTGATGTGTCTTCAACTTGTTCTGGATTCTTGAAATTGTCTGGAGTAGCCGACATTCTTGTGTGTTGGACTGAACCAAAGACACCTCCAGCCGAGCCTCAATGCTGCTTCTTAAAATGTCTGCCTTCCGATCCTTCAAAGTCTCTGCAGGATGCAAATGGGTTAACTTTTTTATTTTTGTACAGTTTCTAACTGATTTTTGCTAGTGATGTTAATTAAGTTTGAGGAACCGCTGAGGCTCCTCTGATGAAATTAAACTGGTGACTTTTATGTTTAAATAAAATAATATAGAAACCCGACATGTGCCTCTCAGATTCTAAGGGTTTCTGGTTACACTTCTTAAGACCAGCAATGATTCTTTATATACAAAGATATGTTTTTTTCCTTGTTTTTTATTATTACTGTTTCGGAAGGAAAGAAATAAACTTCCTTCTGCTCTGAAGCCAGTGGTCACACTGGTACATAAATGCACTGAGTTAAAAAGAAAAAAAAACTTTTGTAACAACTTATGACTGTTTTTGTATATCAAAGCTGATTCTTTCCAAAAGATTTGGATCTAGTTTCTAAGTTATTTTAGTGTTTTATATGTTACAAGAATTAATTGTTCACCAGCATAATAACTAGTTATCTTCAATGGAAAAAGTGGCATAGGTGGGCAGATGATCTACCTGGAGTAGCTCAAGCCCCTCCCCCTTCTTTTCCTTTGACTATTGATTACAATATTATCACAGATTACCACAAACTTCCTTCCATTAAGACTAGATTCTTATTTCCATGTTTATTTGCTATTAGTGTGAAGAAACTGTTGATTAAAAAAAAAACGGGCATTTTATAAGTATGGCTTAAAGGTAAAAATGAGGAAAAAGTAAAAAAAAAACTACTTTAGAAGGTAATTTGTGGGTCTGTGAGATATGGCTGTGGAAAGATATTGTAGTAGTTTTAACACTATTGTTATTACCTTTTAAATCATTTACCCAATAAAATGAGGAAAAATCGCAGCTGCTTGTATTAATGGTTTCCTTGCACTTTGATGCCTTACCTTAAGTTTTAGATCTGGTTGCATTCAACCAGAAGGAATGACGGGAACTAGAAAAGCCCCACTCCGCCCCACCCACAGAGGCAAGAGAGGTTTGAAATAAACTTCAGGAAAGTTTACAAGTAGTCCTTGGCTTACAACAGTTCACTTAGTGACCATTCAAAGTTACAACAGCAAAAAGTGACTTGGATCAGAGGAGATGTATCTGTATAAAGTGGCCAGAATGAAGAGAAACAAGTTGTACATCCTGAAGGAGGTGGTTGCATTTAAGAAATATGGTAGACATCTTTCCAAAAGGTTAGGTTCTTTGGACTACACAGAGAATATTAGGGTTGGAAGAGACCGGGAGGTTGTCTAGTCCAACTGGAGGATTTCCTATACTGAAGGATTTCCTATACTGAAGCTGACAGGGAAGTCTAATTTGCCCAGCCATCCACCATGATGAAGTTAGCACCAAAGAATGAAATTCAAGTTACAACCATTGGTATAAAATATTTATCTCCCTGAAACAAAACATAAGCATTTTTTTCCACAAACATTTTATTTTGAGATAGAAAAAAACATTTGAGACAAACTCTACAGAACCATAAGCCCAAATACACAATTTTGTTGGAAAATGACTTTTACATTTAAAAAAAAATTTTGTTTTTAAGAAATATCTTAATAAAATGATCTTAGTGGGTGATTCTATTTTTAATTCACCAAAAGTGGAAATAACGGTACTTTGACTATCCCTTGATAGACAGAATGAGCTAAAATTCTAACATTTGAAGACTATTTGACTAGGAAAGCAAGAAAAGATCATATGGCCACGAAGAACAAGGTTATTTTTGCTTTTTGCCAAGCTGCCAACTGAACTAAGACACTAGAAGAAAAGGGCCATTTGAGACAGCTGCAGCAACATCAATACACTTCCAATTTCCCAGATTTGTAAGAGCCAAACATCTTGGGTATGTGTAACAGCTACACGTTTAACTAAAATTACAGCAATTCGAGAAACTTCCAGCCCTGAGGGCCCACAAAAATTCCTTTGACAAGGTCCTGCTTTGAAAAATAAAGTTATGTATGTGTGCGTGTGTATGTGTGTGTGTGTATACTTGCATCATGAAAAGTTAATGGCGGTATATCTCATATCTTTGCACAATCTCAGGTGTAGAGGTGTAGATAAAACTACTAATCTGACGCACGTTGAGAGAAGAACTCAGTTCCCAGTTATTTTTTCCAAAGCACACTCCATTTCCATGATGAGAAAATACCAAAACCCTGACGCAGGCCACAAAAGGAGCGGCTTCACTGAGGTACTCGACGTTAAAAGTGCACACAAGCCAGTCGCTCGTTTCTGGCGGCCATCAAAAGACAACATCTAACTAGAATTCCGAGAAGTTCTACAGCCATAAATGGAAACCATGAGCAACCTTGGGCTCAATGATCATACAAGATGTTAAAAACACAGGAAAGCAAGACAGAAGGATTCCATACCCAGTAGATAGAAACAATTTGTGGAAGCCAACTTAGATTCTTCCAAGAAAAAAGAGTAGGTGACGGGAATGGTGATGCTAGGCGAGAGGACCAGAGCATTCCAAGGCTCTGTTTTTGGCCTCCATGACAATCTGTGCTTGCAGCTTTTTCCAAGCCTCGTCCCAGGATGCTTTGAGCCAACCTTTTCATTCAAAGAATTTGTCACAGGCCAATGGAAGCTGCCAGGCATCAGTAAACAGTAACCACAAAGGTTTTTATTTTGCAGGAGGCCAAAAGGGATGCAATCTGCAAATCCTTCTCTCTTTGAGTTAATCAATTCATGCTTTTATTCCCTTCCCCCAACCAATCTATAAATTAAACGTGTGTCCCTCTAACTGCGTTTTTCGTCCTCCCATACTTCCATCTCAAGAAGGAAATATGGCACTTTCCTTGGCACTTGCACTGTTAGTGATTTACAAAGATCACGCCTGACTGAGGCGCCACAAAGGACAATGAATGTATCTTAAAAATTCAAAATAAAAGATGACAATGTCCTGCTGCTTCATTTCTCCCCAATAAAGCTTGCCAGCTTAAATTTAGAACAAGGAACAAGGAAAATCCCAGCTCTAGAACAAACAATATTAGCTACCTTTCCTGCTGAAGGTGCTATTTTTATCAAATGAGACTAGCAACCTTTGCACAGATCTGGCACCAGCAGGCCCTAATCTCTCCATGATCTGATTGCTTCAGCCCAGAACTAAAATTCTAGTTCACAGAAGTTGCAACTTGGATCAACAGTCTCCACAGCTCTGCCAAATCACAGAATGAAAGAAAATACTCCCTTAAAAGAGGTTTACAAGTCCCTGGTCTATTTATCCAGGATGCATGTAGAAGAAAACTCTTCAACAGGCACTAGAGAGAAGTGACTTAAAAAGAAAATTCCCAATCTGTTGTGCTAAGCAAGGCAGCTTTTTCATCAAATAACCTGGTCTTGAACAGGACACAGAATGTTTTTTTATGTCTCAGCTATTGTATGATCTGGAAAGAAAACAAATGGCACCTGTTTTATGAGCAAGTAGCTCTGAAAGGAAATTCAAAGTCTCTCCGGTGATCAAGAGGCACCACACACCGATTACATGGTCTAGACCAGAGGTCTCCAACCTTGGCAACTTTAAGCCTGTGGACTTCAACTCCCAGAATTCCCCAGCCAGCTGCTGGCTGGGGAATTCTGGGAGTTGAAGTCCGCCAGGCTTGAAGTTGCCAAGGTTGGAGACCCCTGGTCTAGACTAGAGAAAACTAAGGCCATGGTGTGGATGATAAATATGGCACAGAATCGAAGGATAGGTCCAGATCGAAAATTGAGATCACAGTAGGAATACAAAGATCACTTTCATTGACAGATCCAAATAAAAAATCCACCCTAGGTAATTCTTGGCTTTTAAAAAGAAAAAGAAAACTCAATATTCACTATTAAAAACAGATGCGTAATCTCCTTGTAAGTTTTACGGTCCTATATAGAAGGAGTCCTGAACAACTTGTCACACGCGCACGCACACTCTCACACAAGCACAAATAGACTGTGGCTATGTTAGTCATCTAGAAATTTCACTGCATGTCTACATATATCTGTTTAAATATGCCATGTTGAAGAGTAAACAACAAGATTCATCAAAGCAGCAGCAGAAGACACATTGCTGCCCAGGGCCCCACTGGGTTTTGACATCAGGAATTTGGCCCAAGAAACACAGAGATGAAATTTCCCACTGGGCAGCATAGAAGGAACTATCTCTTCTGATAGAAATGCGACAACTAAAGAATATTCACAGTTGAATATTTACAAAATATCTCAAGAGCTACAAATATAAAACAAAACAAAACCAAGATCTATAAAGTCCCCACGTAGATGATTACTTCTCTGATCACGCCAAACTGCAATGAGATTCAAGTTTTGCTCAACTGGAATGAAATTTCATAACCACCAGTTCTTCATGATGAGTACCCATCCCACCCTGCCCCATTACTTCCTACATTCAGGTGGAAACAGCAGATAAGGTTGACCTTAAGGCAATTTTTCTCTGCTTGAGGTATCAAAGGCTGCCCAACATGGGACTTGTAAGGCAATACAACTGGAGAGACTGGCGGGATGGGACCAAAGAGTAGCCGGGATCTAATTCAGAACAACTATCACAGCAACAACTCAAAAAGCTAGAGATTCTGCTTCTGAGGATTACTTTTCTCCAACTTTTCAATGCTGAAAAGACAATTATTCCTCAATGTCTGTGAAGGATGATTTTTGCAGCTTGGCTACTTCAGTCAAACCTGGCTAGCTTCACTTAATATTCCTGAATGTATGCTGTCTTCCCCAAGGATCTCCAAATATGTTGGTCTGCAGGATTCTCATCTAGCAGAGTCTTGCTAGATGGTGAAACATGGACGAAGAAAGGTTATGCTTTCTTCTGGAGTGTCCTAGAAGGGGGCAGTGGATATATATGTGGACATAACATTGAATACATGTATGTACAATATGTAATACATTTATGTAAGTATGCTTAACTATGACATAAAGTCCAACTCCAAATTGGCAGATTTTCTTGGTCAATGCCTTTAACTGAGACAAATCCATCTTCTAAATCTTAATCCAGCAATTAAGCTGTTTTTCACCAATCAATTTAGAACAATCTGAAAGGTGCCAGCAGATATGATGGCATCTGAGCAGGCTTCAGCTTAAACTTTCAGGAGATTCAGGAGGCAGTGTTTGGCAAGTAGGTTGTTATTGTTCCCCATTTGTTTAACTAATTTCAACAACCCAACAGCCTTCCCATCTGCACTGATAGTGCAGAAGCACCAAATACTATTCACGTTCAAAGTCTACATGAGACAAGAAGAGGTTCTTTGCTGAAGGTAAAACCTAAGAGCTGCCACACAGGAGGAAAACTCACTGAAGTCACAAGAACATGGATTAGTGCTTTCCATCAGCTTTCCATGATATGATGGACATCTGAAATTCCAAAGGTCTAAGGTGGCAAGATCAGAAGTTGCACTCTAAGTCTACTTGTGGCTTTTTGTAAATAAGTCCACGTTTTTTGCCATCCTTGCCAACTACAGGTAATGAAGATTCAGCAGAATAGTGGGAAGATAAACCTGATGTCATAATAGAAGAAAGAAATTGAAAACAATATAGGAAGTGTTCTTCTCCAACCCCAAATATCATGGTTCTCCTTTAGATCCTTCAAGAAAGAAACCAGAGTGGAGACTCAGGATACTTTCTTATCCGGAGATCGTAGTACATCCACACCAAGCTTAAAGAAAGGGACAGCATTATAGAAAAGGAGAAGGATGAGTTTTCCATGGAACAGGGTCATGACGGATTGGTGTCCCGATGCCCAGATTCTATACCAAGGTCCGTAGAAAGGATCAGAAATAGCCGGGCACAGCATGTTATTCAAGTTCACTTCGGTGATCTAGAAGAGCAGGAGAAAGATTGGTTTTTAGGGGAGGGAAATGTCTTTATCCTGTCTTACAACAATTTGCCCTACTTTAAGAAAAGTAATAATGCTCCAGCCCTTAAATATTTATTTATTTATTTATTTATT
>AZIM01001185.1:122271-138370 GCA_000516915.1 Ophiophagus hannah
CAGAAGTTGTAGATGCTCCAACACTGGAAGGTTTTAAGAAGAGATTGGATAACCATTTGTCTGAAATGGTATAGGGTTTCTTGCATAAGTAGTGGGTTGGACTAGGTCCCTTCCAACACTGTTATTCTATTCCAGGGGTGTCAAACTCAAGGTGCTTAAATCCCGCCCGTGAGGCTGGCCTGGAAATATCAAAGGACTGGCCCACGGTGCCTCCGGCACCCTTCCCCCACTGCTGCCACCCTGCAGAGAACTGCAATGCTGATCCAGCCCTCGAAGAAATCCAGTTTGACATCCCTGTTCTATTCTGTTCTGTATTTTTCCTGCTTAAAAGCCAGTGCTTTCAAGAATTTAATTCCTCAGACTGCAGTCATTTTTTCCAACATTCAAAACACCAAATTTTTAAAAAAGAGAGGATTTTCTCACAGCCAATCTGATCACATTGAGCTACAAAGTAACGATAGTAAGGCTTTTTTGTATGTGTGTGAGGATGGGGGAACACCAACATTTCTGTAAAATCTACTTTATTACTGTTATGTCATAACATCAACAGATAGAATGTTGTAAAGTAAGAGTAGCAAAATAATTGGTTCCTGCCTTCATGGAGCTACAATCTATACTTCATCTAATGTAAGACTAGGAGAAAACACTTATCAATGACATTTTATAACTACCTCCTTAGTTCGCTGGAGGAATTGATTGAACTTTTCAAGGGCTTTACAAATGAGGTGAAATTAAAAAAAAGACAGTGATAAAAGGTAGGAATCATGTGTTGATTAGAAACCAAAATCAACATTTTGCTGTTTTTTTGTTTCCCATCTTTTCTTGCATCTGTTTCCTTCATATTGAAGTGTTTCATAATTTTTGGCTCCAGAGTGCAAAAATAATGCCTGGATATCTATGTGACTTGAGGACACTGGAAAATAGATTTCTTAACATATATGTTCATTCTGGCTGTCACACACACCGTGACAATCTTAGTATTACTATCTCATGTGTGTGTCTATATGGAGGGCCATAAGTGAACAAAGCTTCTGGGTAGCATTCCAATATTCTCACTGGCCACATTCACATACAGCATGCTTGACCCGATCAGCCACTAACCCAATCCAGGGTCTTTATTAGAGATTTTGATAGCATAGAATCAAATTGAGTCAGAAATCACTTTTTTGGAAATATAAAGTACCCACTGAGTGTCTCCAGGATGAATCTAGCATCTCATGCATCAAGGGTAAGTCAGCCATCTACTCTGTAACTTCTCAGCTAATATTTTAGCCTGATTTCTATGTTTTTTTTTAACTTATAAAAATATCTTTTAAGAAAACCCATTACACCCTTCCACCCATTGAATAACCTGCAGAGATGGCAAAAATCTCTACCTGCAAAGCCTCAATCCAATCAGTAGTCACATCAGCTGAGAATTCTGGGAAATGTAGTCCAGTACTCCAAAGTGCTTCAAGTTAAGAGCATCCCCATAGCACAGTTTCTTGGACTAAATGCACACCTCCCAAGGTGTGAATAATATATATGAACCCTATTCCATGTGTAAGGCACTTTTTAAAAAAAGAACTACATTGTGTTCATTCTGTTGGACTGAAAACTGCACTTGGAAAAAATTACAATGAAACCAGCAGAACATTGAAGACTTCAGATATACCATAAATGGTGGAAGAGAAAGCCTGTCTTAATGGCTTGTGTCCCCTTGCCCCAATTATATAAGAGAGATGTACCTAAATAAATTATACCTCTTAATTTTTTTTATACTTGTGATTGTTATCACGTCCCACGGTCTCCTTGCAAGGTTGACTTGACCATTTGCTTATTGCTCCACAGAACATTTTGGAAGGTTATATATTAGAAGTACTGGGAATTCTGGTCTGGACTAACAACAGACACCAAATGGTCTCTACTTGAAAGGTGGGGTTTCTGGTCCAGGACCAAACTTGAAAAATAATGTAGGTTGCAGCCTGCATTTCATGTATATCTATCTCCACAATTGTTCTGTGGGCAAGCAGACAGAAACAAGCTATTTTGCTTGAGTATTTTTCACCCTAACTTCTAATGAAGTGGGGCATGCAATTGACAGTTTAGGGCTACAAGGAGAGTCAATTCCAGTTTACTTTTGTGCTGTGGCAATTGCCTGACATTAACTGATGATGCTTATTCGTCCTTTTTCAGGATGTAATGGACCCTGTTCCTACGGTTGCTGAGGGAAGAATTCAGCTGGAGTACCGGCTATTCGTTCTGACCATCTGAAGCTGCAGGGAAACAGAATTATGAATTACTTCCCTCTCTTCTCAGTGAACAACCTGAACTGCAGTGGGGTCCACCCCATCAGTGAAATGGAACTGTGTAGAACTCAGAAAGTGCTACAGGAAAGGAGACAAACAGACAAACCACCCCCATTCGTCTAATTGTTTCTCCATACATGCAGGTCTTGGAAAGTGATTGAAGGCTTCACCTTCAGTTCAGGTTTTCAGTTTTCTCAAAGGAATGTTGGATGCCACTGAAACACAGTTTTTCAAAATGGGAAAAGAAGTTATCAATAATTGATTGCATTCCAAATTTTAAAAAAAGTTGTACAAAAGAGAGTTAATGTGTACTGTGCTTGACTAGTTATTTTAGCAGTATGATGAAGCGCTCTCTCTAACTTTAAATTTATGCAAGCATAATAGAGCAATATTTAAAAGTGTACAAGTATATATAATTTACACAAACCACTTGCATTTCAGACCACTTTTTATGAAATTATTGATCCCACATTACTATCACCATTCCAGCTTTTGTTTGCATGTTATTTAAATAATTTAAGAGCAGAAAGATTCGGGAATGTACCACCTTTAGTGTCTGAGATTAGGGTCACAATGAAGCTTGTTATTCTGATTTTCCTTTTCTTTTCTTGAGCTGAAATCCAAAAATCTATACTCACATAGAATTTAACTAATCTTTATAAAATGTCAGTTTCTCAGCTATTACGATTTATTCTTCTTCCTCTGGAGATTTGGCAGTGTGTTTTGAACATACATTAAATCATCACCTCTATAACCAGAAGGGATTTACCAAACTCTGAACTTTTCTTCCTGGGAATTAACATCCCAATCGATTTTTTTTAATTCAGTGGATAACATCTATGAAAAATGATATGAGTCCTAACCTCCTCAAAGAATATTCAAAGACGGCAGAGAATCATAAACACATGCAGTTTTATAAAAATTTTATATTTTTGTAACATAGCAATGCTCTAATAAAGCCACATTAATTAGGCCTGATTTACTTGGTTGTGGATAGGTGCTCAGAGCTTTGTGATAGGACAAAGGAAAAGACATGATTGTTAAGCCATCACAAGAAGCGGACTTTTCTGCAGTCTATAAAGTTTGCACAATGTTTTCTTAAAGTTCTACAATCACTGTAATGAGATAATTGATTTTGCAATATGGGGAAAACTTCTTACTGACCGTCATCAGTACAGGAAAGCCAAAAACAAACAAACATGGATTTCAATATAATTGTGCACTTTAATGTATACATCAATCAGTTACTCATCAAGGAAGAGCAAAACACCAGGAATCTGGTAGATAAAAGATTCCTGATTGTTTTTGCCACTGTACAATGTTGCTCTTCTTACTCAAAAAGAGCAAATGTTTCTAAATTTATCCTGCTTACTCCACTATGTTTTGTAAGTGACAGCTCATGTGTACTCACTCAGTTAATATTGGCTGATTTCAAAAAGTTAATCAGGATCAAATCTGGTTAGTCCTAGTAGGAGAGACTACCAGGAAATACTATAATAGAGTTGCATTTTGGTCTGAAAAGTTAAAAATCTCAGGAAGCAGCAGTGGCACATCATTTCCATACTGTTGCCCAAATTATATGAATGTGTCCCTAATGTCACAGGGAATGGAGGTTTTATTTGTTTTATAAATATGTAACTACAGTACCAGAAGCTGTATTAAGGAGAACCATGGCCTCCTACTGCAATTGTGCTGTGAATGTGTGTGCAGTTCTAAAATATTTTATGCTCAAGTTCTGTTTAAATAATTTGTTTAGTATATGGTCACAACAAAATTTAAATTATAAAGCAACTCTATTCAGTTTTATATTATAGATGAATCTGGAACATTCTGATTGGCCTGCTTTTTAAGTAATTTCAGCCTGAAAATGGTTATTTGAGGTCTTTTTAACCTCCCCATTGTAGACCTGTCATTTATCGCCTTAAAATCAGTCTAATGTTACTTAAGACTATACTGAATAATCAAATAATCAAACTTTGTGAAATAATCAGTATGGCACTCATTTACAATTTCAGAAAATGACAAACTATCAATCCCATTAAGTATGTAATCCCACAGAGTAAACCCACAATTCTTAACCATAGTTAGCATACTTTAAAGTTGGATATTGCCCACTGAACTGAACATTCAGTTAAACACTTGTACAGTTTAATAGTTATATAATGGTCAGTCATTTGTGAAGCATACGGAAGGTGTTTTGAAAAACATGATACGATGATGGTTACTGTATATTGGGCAGGCATCTGTCTGCCATCATTCAGTAAAGCTGGAACAAGAAAGAGGTTCTACCACAGTTCTACAAATCTTGCATTACGTAGTTCCATCAGTTGAAAGTATACTGTGAGAATTAAATACTCATCTTTACATATACACAACTTATGCTGTGAAAGCATATTTGCTTACAAACATATAAAAATACTTGTTAACTAGTTTGATAAGAAAATAATGTATAAAAGTATATAGCAAAAAACATTTAATCATCTGACAATGGAAAGAGCAAAATCCTCTTTTTATATTACATGGAAAACAAAAGCTACAGATTAACTTTTCTGGAATCTCCTACTTGGAAATACAAAAGGAAGACACAATTTTATTCCAAACTATGATGTAACATTATTTAAAACTAAAATGCTCCAGTCCATAATGAGCCCAGGTATTTGGCCATAAAGCTGAAAAAACTATCCTGTAGCTATTGCTGGAGCCATAAAATAAATACAGTAGACAGTTGAGCACTGGAAAAAACTGCAGCATAAACAAGAGCTGTAACACAAAACTTTGCCAATGAAATTCAGTGTATTGGCTTCCTGTGTAAGGCAGGCTGAATTTTGTTGTCTAATCTAATCAAAGGGTAAAACCTCCAATCTACTCTTTAAAAAAATACTCTACATATTGATTAGAGAACTCTTTCTCTCTCTCTCGAGTATGATCAACAAAGATCTCACCGGGGGGGAGGGGGGGGAGATACCCATAGAGCCATTTTAAGCTTCAATAGACTCCTAAAACTACCTTTTGTCCATTGTGAATAAAACTCCACAAAGTGCAAGTTTCTTGACATAAGGAAAAAGAATTTGGGAGCATTAAAAGAAGCCTTAGTGTATTGACCTCTGATGTGAGATGACTAAGGTGTCTTCTAGGTCTGGACCAGTCTGATTCTTTCCAACTAAGGCTATTTTGGTGACCATTTATACAACATGCACACATAAAGCAAGACAAAACATCAAGACACACAAGAAGAAAAGTGAGGAGAATTAATCTGGCAGTCGATAGCTTGTTTTAAAGGATCTTTAGACGATGACACAATGGCACCCTTTCTTGTCCTTCTCTTTCCTTGTTGGCTCTGGGGAAGGAGGACATTCTTGTTCTTGAAATTTCCTACGAAAGAAAAAAAAATTCAGATAATAAGGCTTAGGACTTCAATCCTTGCAGTTCCACATTTAAGTCTGCTTAGCTTATGCATTGCTCCAACTATCTCTGATTGGATCATACAGACCAATGCCAGGTGGTTCCTCCCATGCACCCATCCCTCCAAAATGGGACTAAAATTGAATTTTAGGAATTCATGGAGGAAGATGTTATCCATTTAGTCATGTCCAAATCTTGGTAATTCTATGGGTCAGGTCTCGATCTTGCATTACTTCTTTGAATTATTTTATGCTTTGGCTGGTGCCAGTTTTGATGGTGTCCATGTTCTTCGGTTGCCTGGTTGTACCACTAACTCTTCCGCACATAATTGCTTTCTCCGGTGAATTCCCTCGCATGACATGGCCCAAAATAAGTGGGATGCAGTTTTGTGATTTTTACCTTCCAGTGACATGACTGGTGTTAGGCATTCCAGTATTTGCTTGTTAGTCACCTTTGCTGTCCAAGGACTACACAGGAGTCTCCTCCAACACCACAGCTCAAATGAGTCAATTTTCTTCCTGTCTTGCTTTTCTAAAGTCCAACTGGAATCCACTGAGCCCAGACTAATTACAGCACTTTGCACCCGCATAAAAGTAAAGTGGATGGAAGTGAATTTTTTCACACTAATGGGTTTAACTGAGATGGGCCATTTAGATAGTTGTTCACATTTTGCACAGAACTTCTTGTCAGCAATATCCTGAATGTTTCCATTCTAGCATCCTCTCTTACTATACTATAGCATATCCTGCCAATATTTAGTTGGCATACTCAACTTGTATGTTCCAGGCTTAACTTTTCTGGTCATATTTCAAAAGACAGGACATTGGATTTCCAATATTTTAGACTCAGGTTGATATCACCATTTAATCACAGAACCATCCTAAGCCCATCACAAAATAATAGTTGCAGGAAGTAGCAAGAAGATAATCCATGCAACCTTTATAGAAACACCAAACTTGAAAACAAACACACAAACATAATAAAGGATTGGTTATGGCAATGCAGCCTGACTGACTATACAGCTGCTCCTAAAAAAAGATATTGTAGGATAGAGAGGAATGTAATATCTATTGCCTACTAACAAATGCCTCATACCTACAGACTGCTCTAGAACCTTTCCAAGGCTTCTCCCTGCAAACCCAGCCCCATTCACAGATCTGATCAGGGTCATCTGCTTTATAGCCCCCCCCCCCCCCAAAAAAANNNCCCCCCCCCCCCCCCAAAAAAAAATTAAGCACAATCTTTTCCCACCATCCCAATTTTAGACCATTCTGCCTGCTTAATGGACAGGGAGATCTTTAGTCACACTAATGAATGAATATCATCAGGAAATCTGTAGTGCGTTAGGCTAAGATGCCTGCATTAGTATACAAAGAAAGCCTTAATAATTTGGGATCAAGCAAGTCTCCATTACATCAGACTCTTGGGTCTCTACAATTTTTGCAGGGAATTTTGTTTTCTGTGTTTTAGTGTTTAGATGTAGGTTGTGATGCTGATGTCCTTTTCCATGGACTATGTTTCAGAATCACCTCTCCTCTGTATACCTCAGTAGCGATGGATTTCAGGTATCGTACAGCACATCTCTTTTTACTTTTTTAACCACTAATTCCCCCTGATATTGCTATCTGAATGGATAGTTCTTCATTTTATTTTTATTCTTCTTGACATTAGAATGATATCATTGTTTATATGTAACCCAGTTTGGGTTACTTTCTATGTGAGATATCATATCCAAAGACTTTTAATTTAAAAAAATCTTAGCAGAAGTATAAATTCCATAATGCCAACAATATGGATATGATATGATAAAAATATGATAATAAACAAAGGTCTCTGGTATATTCAAAGTATTTAGCAGCAGGCAATTGTTATTCATGACAATAACAAAAAGCAAGGATGGTAAAGAAAAGAGATTCCAAATCTTGATAAAAAGTTCCATCCATCAAATTGAGAGTTCTGAACAAAAATAACTTTCCAAAGAATGTCATGCTAATAGTAAAAATAAGCACTCTCTCTTAAGAAACTGATTAAAAATGAACTGAAAATTGATTTGGAAAAAACTGTTTATGTTGATCCATTGTTAGAGTTACATTACTGAAAACAGCATTGGTCTTACCTGAAACACATCTTCTAGTTGTATGGGAGGAAAATCCAAAGCGTGGGCTGTCTTCTGCTTCCTTGCTTAAAGACGGAGTCAAAGAAAGTTTAGTCCAGCCCCCTTTCCACTGTGCATGCCCAGTTTTTGATGAAGGCTGATGATTGACTTGGAGAGTTCTTGGTGCTCTTTCTTGACCGTTCCATGCTCGGGACTAACTATCTAAGGGTGGGATTTGGATTCCCCTCCCGTACAACTAGAAGATGAGTTTCAGGTAAGCCCAATGCTCTTTCTCAGTTGTATAGGTCAGAGAATCCAAAGCATGGGATGTACCCAAGCTAATTGTCCTGAGGGTGGGCCAACTCCTTGTCCCGAGCCCCCATCTCCGTGTGAACTCTTTGTAGCACCCTTCTTCCAAAGGATGCTTCCGCTGATGTGAATGTATCCAGTTTATAATTCCTGATGAATGGAGATGGTGATGACTATGTTGCAACCCTACAGATCTCTTCAATCGAGGCCTATGCATTCCATGCCGCTGATGTGGCTGCACTCCTGGTTGAATGTGCCATTATCTTACCCGGCAACTGCAATGATTGGCTTTTATAAGCTCTTGTGATACATGTCCCGATTCATCTGCCTATGGCTGATGGTGAAACCTTTTGTCCCAACGAACTCGGTCTAAATGAAATGAACAATTCCTCCATTTTTCTAATGGGTCTTGTTCTCTTAATATAAATGTGTATAGCCCTCCTTACGTCTAAGGAGTGCCACTTCTTTTCTAGGCTATGGACTGGTTCTGGGCAGAAGTCTAGTAGTACTAACTCCTGCGCTCTATGGAATGTAGAATTGACCCTTGGGATAAAGGTCAGATCTAATCTTAATACTACCCTGTTTGGGTGGACTATACAGAGGTCCTCCTTCACAGATAATGCTGCTAGCTCTGATATTCTTCTGGCTGATGTAATGGATACTAGGAAGGCCACCTTAAGGGTGAGTGAGGGTAATCCCACCCACCTCATTGGTTCAAAGGGCTCATCATGAGCGCCTAAGCACCCTTGTCAAGTCCCAAGTGGGGTACCTGTGTATCACTGGTGGCTTTAGATTGGTTGCTCCCCTGATGAACGTGTGGATTAGGGGATGTCGTGAGAGGGACTCCGAGGTTCCGCAACCCAATACTGATGCTATCGCAACTACCTGCCTCCATAAGGTGTTTGTTCTGACCCATCCGTTATCAATGAGAAAATCTCAAACAAACCCAGCAACTCAAACCTTCTCAGCTTTAATCTACAAATAACTTCTTTGTAGATAAAAGATGGCTTGCAGCCAATTAGTCCAACCAGAAAAGCCTTCTTCAGATAAGCCAGAGTCTCCACACACAATGCTGAGTCCTTAGAACGTTTTTGCTTTCTGCAAAAGCAAAAACTTTTTGAAACTAGGCTCCCTCCTGGAGGGAGGGGCCATTACGTTGCATCCTTACTCCCGAGTTGCCTGTGCTGCTCCAGCTGTTCTCTTCTATGAATCATCCTGTGCTCACACGTACTTGGCACAGGCTCCTCGGGAACCTCCTCATCACTGCTGCCAGGCCCCACAATCCCTGAAGACAGCAGTCCACTCCCTGATGGTCCTGGCCCCTTATCAGAGTCATCGATCTCCTCAGCCATCTGCACCTGCTGCTGGCTAACCACAACAGTGTTAGGGGTTAAGCCCTTTTCCAAGCCTTCCTGGAGAAAGTCCAGCACTTGTGTAACTAACACTGAGGTTGGGTCTATTTGTTTTCTGGAACACCAGGTTCCAAATGCTCTCCAGGTAGCATCATAAATTCTGTTGGCTGATGGCCTCCTGGAGGCCTGGAGTGTTTGTATCACATTGGCTGAACACTCTAATCGCCTTAGCGTGGCCCTCTCAAGTGCCATATGGTTTTTTGAAGCCACTGTGGCTCCGGGTATTGTATGAATAGAATACCTTTATTGTCATTGCATTCCACGAATACAATGAAATTTGAAAGCTACTCNAATAATAATAATAAATCACAAATGCACTGTTTGATTCAAGACAATTACTGCCTTGGAAAAGAAACTATTTCTCAATCTATTAGTCCTCATTTTAAGACACGCTGGCTCCCTGGTTCAGCTCTACCCTGTCTGGGGGAATTCTCCATGGTCTGGATACTGACAGATCTACCAGATCCATGTACCAAGACCTCCTGGGCCAGTGAGGTGCTACCATTAAAATCTCTGCCCCTTCCTCTATCACTCTCTTGATTACCCTTGGTACTAACAGAAGTGGGGAAATGTATAAAGCAGCCCCTTTGGCCACGCTCCTCGGAACACATTGGTTCCTTCCACTCCCTGTGTTGGAAATCTCAAGTAGAATCTCGGGACTTGTGCATTTGCTGGGGTCGCAAACAGGTCCAGGACTACTCTCCCAAATCTGTACAACTGTTCCCTGAACAGGTCCAGGTGTAAGCACCACTCTGAGTGGTTGACCGTTGTTCTGCTGAGCGAATCTGCCTGAATGTTCTCCACTCCTGATATGTGTTCTGCCCTGATCGATAGATGTGTCTCCGCCCAGCGGCCCAATCGCTCTGCTTCTTGCATGAGCATTAGGGAGTGAGTACCCCCTTGTCTGTTGATATGTGCCTTGGCGGTCACATTGTCCATCAGGATCAATACATGCTGTCCCACTATTACTGTCTTGAAGGCCCTTAGAGCCAGGTGAGATGCCCTGAGCTCTAACCAGTTGATGTTGTTCCTGAGATCTGACTGAGACCACTGACCCTGTGTAATCTGGTTCTGACAGTGGGCCCCCAGCCTACTAAACTTGCATCTGTTGTGATAATCATTCGGATGGGTTCCTTGAACCCACACCCCCTCATCATGGCCTGTGATCTCCACCACTGGAGTAATTGCTTCACTCTGGGAGGAATTCATACCTTGGTTCCCGTATTGCCCTTGCCTGCTCTCTGGTAAGGTAATAGGAACCACTGTAAGGTTCTTGTGTGCAGGCTGGCCCAAGGTACTATCGAGATGCACTATATCATCTTTTCTAATATTTGTGACAGCAAGTCCAGGGTCAACCCCAGGGCTGAGCTCTCTTGATTTATAGATGACCTTATGCTGTCCTGTCTTTCCTGTGACAGGTAAACCTTGCAGGAGTTGGTGTCTATTACAGCTTCTAAGTGTTGTAAACTCCTTGTCAGTTCTAAGTGGCTCTTCTCGAAATTCACTGAAAAGCCATGCTCTTGTAATGTCTGTATTGTGGTTTCTAGATCGCTCTGTGCTCTTAGAGTCGATGTTGACTGTATTAATATGTCATCCAAGTAGCATTGGTCCCATATGGGCTTTGTCCTGAGAAAAGCTTCTACTGCTGCCAGTACCTTGGTGAATGTCCTTGGTGCTGAGGACAGGCCGAATGGTAGAGCTCTGTATTAGTAGTGTCCTCCTGTGTAACCAAACTGCAGGAACTTTCGGTGCCTCTTGGTAATAGGTATGTGTAGGTACGCGTCTGTGAGGTTTACTGATGTCAGGACATCCTCCTCCCAGATGCTTCCTAGAATAAATTGCAGGGATTGCATCTAGAATCTCTAGTACACTATTTGCCTGTTTAGTAATTTGAGATCCAAAATTGGTCTCCACCTCCCTGACGCCTTTTGTACAACAAACAGGTTTGAGTAGAACCCTTGTCCCTGTTCATTCTCTGGTACCACTTGTACTGCCCGAATGTCCAGCAGATATTGCACTGCTGTTACCATAATTACTCTTTTGGCTTTGTCTCTTGGCATCGGGCATCTTCTGAATGAGCTTGGGGGTGTGGAGAGGAATTCCAGAACTAGGCTTCTTCTTATTGTGTATAGGACCCACTTGTCTGTTGTTGTTGTCTCCCATCGGTCGGTGAATAGGCCCAGTCTCCCGCCGATGGGCGCATTGTTTCGGCTGTCATTTTGTATGCTGGAAGGCCGTGCTGGTCGAACTCTTGAAAGGCTGTCTTCCCACCCCTATCCCTAAATCCTGACCTGTCTGGATGTCTAGTAGGGGTTTGCGTGTACTGCCTCTGTGGGTATTGGGAGTGGCTAAAGTCACCCCCAGTGGAAGGAAAGGGCTGTTTCTGTGTATATGGTGAAGATCACCTATCTGCCTGACCAAATTTCTTTGGCAAGACCTTCCTCTTGTCCTTGGTTTCTATCAATGATGGCTCAATGGCATCCCTGAAAAGTTTGCCCCCTTTGACTGGGGCCAATGCCAGCTTCCGTTTATGTTTCAGATCTGCCTGCCAGTGATGGAGCCAAACAAGGTGCCTGAAGCTGCTATGGCCTTAGTTGCATACTTGACCCCATTAAGTGTGGTGTCTGCTATGAACTCCATTGCAGCTACTATTTTGTTCAAGTCCTGTTGCAATCGAAGATCACCAGGTGGTAGCCTTTCCTGCATCTGCTCAAGCCATATCAGGACTGCTCTGCTGGAAAAGGATGCCATGGATGTTGCCTTTACAGACCATGCCGCAGCCTGGTGAACCTTTTGAAGGGTCTGCTCTGTTTTCTTGTCCTCCCCTTTTAGACCATCCTCAGCTTCATTAGCCAGCACTGTAGCTGACATGGAGGCTGCCACTGGACTGTCTATCATGGGAACTAGAATTAGATCCACTAGTTTCGCATTATAAAATCTCTTCTCATTCCCTCCTTGCATGGGGAAAATGACTGGTCTGTCCAACTGTCCTTCCATCACTTCCCTGAACAATTCAGGTGAAGGTATGGATTCACTTTCAACTTTGGTTTTAGCAAAAAGCCTTTCTTTGGGGTCAGATGGTTCTAACTCAGACCCCTCTGTTCTTGTGATTCTCCCCAGACCTGTTGCTATCTTAGCCCTCCCCAGCAGCATTTTAAATAGCTGGTGGCAGAATAGGCCTGTGAACGCTGGGGTCTCTGCTTCATTTACCTCTTTATCTGAAAAGGCTGACTCTCTGTGGTCATCCTCTCCTGACACAGAGGTCTCACTGTGAGTGTATGATCTACTAGAACTGTATCTCTGGAAGTCCTGTTCCTCCCTTACTTCTTCTGCCCGAGTAGGATGATGAGCATCCTGCCTTCTCTCGCTATGTATCAGGCTGGGTCTGTTACCTTGACCCTCCCTGACTTCTGTCATAATCTCTCTCATCATGGCCCACATCTCCTCTCTAAGGGACTGTTCTCTGACTCCCACTGCTGTGGGACTAAAGCTGGCCTCGGCTATTAGCCTCCTTCTCTTGGGGAAGGGCTCCTGTTCCTCATTGTATTCCTGAGGGCTTCTTGTCTTTCTGTTTCACACATTTTCTCTTCCACACAAAGAGCAGGCTGAAAAAACTGTTCTTCAGCACCCTGTAGTGTTGCGCTCTTTTCCTGGTGCTTTGCTGCCATTGGTCTGCCTGTTGGAGCACAGGAATTTCCATTCTTCTCCGCCTCCTTTTCGGCCCTTGAAAAGCACTTCTCCTCGAACGCCTCTGTCTAGTCTGCCTTCGACACCCTGCTGAGAGGTCTTTCTGAAGATCTCCCAGCTTCTCTGAGTCCCTTTGAACTCTGCTCTCTGATTGGGCTGGGGGCAAGGGATCCCTGCTCCTCCAGACCTGCCTCCGTTTCAGAAAAATCAGCCATAATATATCCCTTCATTCTTTCTGGCAGCTTCGCCCACGCTGGGGTTCAGCAAATGCGGTTGCTCTTTCTAACCGCTTAAGAGTATGCGCAGCCTAGACTGAGTATGGACTCTAGCCTCCCTTTCTCTTGGGCAGGCTTGTATGGCTGTTTTTGGAGCTTGCTCAGCCTTGACTGAGTCTGCTCCTATCAAAGGAAATGCTGGAGGCTTTGTAGGGGCTCCTGGCTGTTTAAAGGCTCCCTTTGCCTTTCTTTGCCAGTCTTCCCCGCTTCTTCTTTGCCTCGCAGCTACGGGATGGCCAAAAGCTTGTTAACTAGCCCTCCTTTCTCTGATAGCTGATCGAGAGCCTGCCCGTTCTTACTGAGGCTGCTGCCACTTGCCTTTTAAGTGGCTTGGTCTGGGATCCCAGCTCTCTCTATTCGCATCTTCCGCCCTTCGTTACTCACAGTTTGCTGACTTCCACTCTTTTTCTTTCTCTTTAATTCTCGAAGAATCCAAAGTGTTATTACTATTTTTTCTATCTTTCTTTCTGAGCACTCTCTCCTCGTGTCCTCTTTGCATGAAAATGGAGTCAAAAACTGGGCACTAGCAGTGGAAAGGGGGCTGGACTAAACTTTGATTGACTCCGTCTTTAAGCAAGGAAGCAGGAGACAGCCCACGCTTTGGATTCTCCAACCCATACAACTGAGAATGGACTCATTATATCATCTAAGGAACAGAGCATCCTATAACTCTTGGCAAATTATTTATGTGAGAAACAGAAGATAATGCTGTTGAGATTACTACATCTGAAACAATATACCTTCTGCTTATAAAGAGAATTTGAATGCATTTTACACTAAGTTTGGGGTTTTTTTTACAAAAACATGCAAATTTTACGTATGACTTTGACCCACTCTGTATATAAAACTATCAAAGAATGAACTCCATGAATAATAAAATGGAAAGAGAAAGGAAGAAAATCTATTTTTTTAAAGAAAAGAAATTTAAATGCATTTCTATTCATTTGCAATTCAAGGTTTACCTTATAACTCGGACAAGTTCATGAAAAGCTTGATCTACATTGAGCCGTATTTTTGCTGAAGCTTCCATATAGGTTACTTTCAACTGCCGTGCTAATTGCTGACCTTCCTCCTGTGTTACCTGAGAACATAAAGAAAAGATATGCTGTATGTAACAGCAAACACCAATGTGTTTGGGTAACCAGAGTACCTAATTCAGGCTCTGTCCTAACCATGAAACAAATTCTTATGCTGGCGTGCAGTTTCTCCCATCAACTGTGATTAAATCATTTTGATCAGTAAAAAGGCATTTTAATTTGAGCCCACAAGAGACTAAGCAAAGATAAAGAGTGTCAACCAGTGAAGCTTAATAGCCAATTTGTTGTAAGAAATTAGGCTATATAAGTGCGTACAACACAGCATTCTATATCAATGGCCACGCTAATAATGGACATGGTGATGTGATAATGAACATGGTAACGTACGAATGGACCTAGTGTTCAGGGGGAGAGGAGAGCAAGTGATTGTCATGTGCATTATGTACAAATTATGTACTGTATATCATCCACCATACATTGCATGGCATTTGCATGACACTGTCATGGCACCTGGGACATCACTTCAACAAGGCATCCATGATGCTGGCTGTTGATGGGGAAAGGGGAATAGAAGTATCCCCCACTAAGTGCCAGCTACTTTCACTCACAGGAAGAGACTACTCTTCTTCATCCATACTGCTAAATGACTTCCTCTTTACGTGCTATTTGTTTCAAAATAACTTCTCTCTTTAGTTATATTCTACTAAATCAATTTTCTGAAAGGGTTATTATTATTACTACTACGAATGAAAAAAAATCCTCAGTCTCTAATGCTATGAGTAATTGTTGGTATTGGAAATGCTGGAAACATAACTGGAAAGAGACTCATGCTTTAATAATGATGTCATGATCATTGTCTCATCGCTTAGATATTGTCCTGAATAACATTCACATGGCAATTGCTGAGAGAAGAAGTTGATTTAATGCAGAAATGCTTTCATAAATTAGGAAGAATGACTTCCTATCTAAATATTTAAGTATGAAACTTCTTAACTGCAGAGCAAGACCACCCAAACTATTTGGGGCCAGAATGTAGTTGCTAAAAGTTGACACCAACTTGATGGCAAATAATTAATCCATCAAGAAGGTAACCTCCTAAAAAAAAAAATTAGAGCAGTACTTCTTCAGAGTTTCAAATGGAAGCATTCTATCTAGCGATGTCAAGAGCTGAACCCATTGCCGTATATTCTTCTATAGTAGCCTATAGTAGTCTATAGTAAAAAAAAAAAAAAAAACACCACGTTTATTTGGCATTTTGTTCCTACCAAGTTCTTACCTGTCTCTGATGGTCCAGGTCAGCTTTGTTTCCAACTAGAATCATAGGGAACTCATCACGATCTTTTACTCTAAGAATTTGTCTTTGAAATTTATAAATTTCTTCAAAACTGGGAAATAAGGGAAGAAAAACTGTTAGGAACTATCCAAGCTAGTAGTTCTCTCATCTCACAATCCTTAACCGACTAACAGAGTGGGAAGGGATCTTGGAGGTCTTCTAGTCCAACCCCCTACTTGGGCAGGAAAGCCTTTACCATTTCAGACAAATGGTTGTCCAATCTCTTCTTTAAAACTTGCGGGAGACCCTGCTGCCGATAAC
>AZIM01001185.1:150155-160590 GCA_000516915.1 Ophiophagus hannah
AAACTAATCTTTATTTCATGATGGAATAACCTTTGGATGGTAATATATTTTCCTCAAAAAGCATTTTATTTTAAAAAATCTGATTTAAATAAAAAAAAATCCAATTTAAATTTAAAAAAATCTGATTTTTTTTTTTAATCATTTTTATCCACCCTGCCAGGGTGGGAGTGGATTCTCCATTGTCATGCTGAGAAAAGGTGTTCAGGTAAGCCAATGCCCCTTCTCCAGCATGCCAATTGGAGAATCTACACATGTGGGACATACTAAAGCCGGCTGTCCCTATGGGCGGGAAGCGGTCTGGTCCTGTGGTCCTCCGTCTGTATGTACATGTTGTAGCACCCTTCTCCCAAAGGCCACCTCTGTCAAGGCAAAAGAGTCCAGTTTATAGTGCCTTACGAAGGGCCTGCAGATATCCTTGATTGAGGCCTGCATCACCCACACATCTGTGGTAGCTACACTTCTTGTTGAGTGGGCAGTTACTTGTCTGGGTACAGGAAGACCTTGAATCTCATAGGCCTTGGCTATACAAGCTCTTGTCCAGCGGCCTATGGTCAATTATGTGACCTTGGTACATGAAAAATGCAAAGGTCCTCTCTGACAGAAAGCGCTGCCAACTCCGATATTTGCCTGGCTGACGTGATGGCCACTTAAGAAAGCGACTTTAAGTGTCAGATAATGCAGACTAGTAGACTGAAGTGGCTCAAATGGTGCCGAGGTGAGGGCCTGTAAGACTTTAGAGAGATCCCAGGTGGGATACCTGTGTATCACAGGTGGTTTTAAAGTAATGGCACCTCTGATGAAAGTATGCACCACCAGATGGTGAGCGAGGGAGTCCAAATCTCCGTAAGTCAGCACCGTGGACAAGGCAGCCACTTGTCTACGAAGAGAGCTAGATGATAACCCCCTGTCCAGCCCGTCTTGTAAAAAGTCCAGGAGCTGTGGAATAGAAACTGCAGTGGGGTCTATGTCCTTCCTAGCACACCACTTACAGAATGCCTTCTAGATCGAGTAATAAATTCTTTTAGTGGAAGGTCTCCTGGAAGCTTGGATTGTCTTTATCACCTTCCTTGAGAAGTTGTCCTTCCTCGGGATTCTCCTCTCAAGTGCCAGGCGGTCAAGTGGAACCACTGAGGCTCCGGGTGTTACAAGACCCCCTGGCTGAGGAATATCCTGTTCTGAGGAATTCTCCAAGGACAGGACACTGACATGTTTACCAGGTCTGCGTACCATGACCATCTGGGCCAATGGGGAGCGATGAGTAGAATTTCCGCTCTTTCTTGAAGGATCTTCCATATCATCCACAGAATGAGGGGAAAAGAAGGAAAGGCATATAATAGGCCCTTGGGCCATGGGTTGTGAGGGGCGTTGACACCCTCTGCTCCCAGAGTCGGAAATCTGGAGAAAAATCTGGGCAGTTGCGAGTTTGCTGGGGTGGCGAACAAGTCCAGCACAGGACGACCAAATCTCTGGGACAGTTCCCTGAAGAGGTCCGGATGCAAGAGCCACTCGGAATGGTCCACCTTGTTCCTGCTCAGGTAGTCCACCTGCACGTTTGTCACTCCTGAGATATGCTCTGCCTTGATGGATAACAGGTGAGCCTCTGCCCAGAGTCCCAGTTGCTCTGCTTCACGCATGAGAGACCTGGAGTGGGTCCCACCTTGTTGGTTGACATGCGTTTTGGCAGCCACATTGTCCATCAGGATTAATACATGCTGTCATGATACAGTGTTCTGGAACTGAAGTATGGCCAGATGAATTGCTCAGAACTCCAGCCAGTTTTTTTTTTTTAAGGTCCGGCTGGGACCACTGACCTTGAGCCAGCTGGGACTGGAGATGGGCCCCCCATCCGAAAATGCTGGCATCCAAGGTCAAAGTCAGGCAGCTGGACTCCTTGAACAGAGTTCCCTTGGTCATTGCTGGGGAAACCCACTATCTGAGGGACCTGAGGGTTTCTAATGGTACTCAAACCCTGATATTGAAGGTACTGTTTCCTACTCTCTGGAATGGTAACAGAAACCATTGCAGGGTTCTGGAGTGTAGCCTGGCCCATGGAACTATTGCTATACATGACACCATTTTTTCTAGTAGTTGGGAAAGCACTGCCAAGGGAACAACTCGTTCTGCTCAGATATGGTTCACCAAGGACTTGATGCTGTCCTGGTGTTCCTGGGACAGGTACACCTCACACAACCTCACTATCGCCCTCTGATGACCATGCCATTTGAGTTGCAGGCAAGGTTTGAATTAATGGCTATTGAGGGTGGGAAAAGGCAGCTTCTGACTGGGGGGAGGGAGCCTGCCTTTCTGCTCTGGAAAACTGTTTTTTCCAGGGCTTTTTATCTCCTATTGGCATCCTTTTCCTCAGCTCTGGTAGGCTTCCATGAGTAAATGGCTTTTGCTCTGATTTTATCTGCTGCCTCCTTGCTTGCAGATCTAGTCTTCCTGGAACTCTGTTTGGATTTTTTGGAATGTTGAGGCTCCATGCTATCTGCTGAGTGATCAGCCATATTAGCAGCTTAAGGCTTTGATAACACTGCCCCTGAGAGGAGAGGCTAATTGCTCAATCCTCCTAACCACGTTAACTTTCAGGCAGTCTGCAGCCCAGATACCTTCCTTTCTTCTGGGCTGCTGGTGGTGGCAGCAAGACCAGATCCCTGGGGTAGCCTGCACACTCGCCCACACAGTTGCAGCGAAAATGCCGTCCTCCAACTCTGACGATCAGCTGTGGAGAGCTGCGGCTGCAATCGGCTTCGCCAAAGTTATCCGGTTGAGCCCAAATTATGCTTTCTGCATGCTGCTGCAGGCGACGGCTTAAGTTCTTGGGAAGCACCCCCCCCCAGCGGCGAGAATTAGCTTCTAGAGCTCTCCCCTGTAGCATAGCCTTAATGAGGCTTGTATTGGTGGTTCGGGGAAGCCATGTGCTAATGGGCAATTGGAAACTGGAGATGGCAGATTGATAGAGCTTCACCAGAAGCCTGTCTTCCAGTCCCCTGCAAACCTGATTGCTGCTTTTTGAAGAATCCACACGCCTGTAGCTTATGTCTTCTGCTAAACATGGAGGCAATCTTTACCACGTCTCTGTAGGGCCAAGACTGAGTCATCACTGGGGTCGTGATCGTGGGCAGAGAGGCGTGGCAAAGATTGAGGACTCAGTCTCTGGGCAGAAAGGCATGAATCAACCCAAGTGTGTGGATTCTCCAATTGGCATGCTGGAGAATAGAGTGTTTAAAAGGCTGTATCAGCAGATTACCAGTGCAAAATAAAGTTGTGGTGACTAAAATCTATCTTTTGACATTTCTTAGAAAATGACTTTTGTCAATATCAACCCACATTTCAGAAATGCAGATCTTTGAAAAGCAAAACCAAGTTGAAGTAGGAAATTAAATGTGGCTGCTCTCAGAAGTTAGAATGAAGCAATTATAGGAACAGAGGTCTGATGCTTGGAATAGTGTTAAGACTGTACACCACAGTGTCAAAACCAAGCTTTTCTTTTTGGCATATAAAAAACAAAACTTACTACAAAAACATGCTTATTAACACTGACTTATCTTCTGGTCACAATTGACAATTATAAAATTGACCAAACAGGCTCATACCCCCTGGTTTTCCCCTCAGTCCCAAGCCTGGTTTTAGTCCTTAAAAACAACTATCATATTAACTAAACTCTTGCTAATCACAAACCTAGTATTTTCTTGCAGAAGCCTATTAACTGACACACAGAAATCAAATTAGGTATATGAATTTCTCTTTCCAGTGTACAATGAACTACATTTCTCACTAACTTCCACATCCCCAAAGGAGCCTGTGAGATTTAATCCAACACATTTGGATGCCTCAAGGTTTGAAAGATTAGCAACCTCAGGAAAAGTTTGTGTTTTTAGAGTTAGTAAACTCACAAGCTGTCTGGTAACTCTAAAACAGGCATAGGAATGCTTTAATATTCTTTAATATTCAAAAGCCAGCTCAAAATCATAGGATTTCTAATTCTGAATTGTTTTTCAAAGCTGGCTTGCTGATTGGTACTAATCTTAGTTTCATATAGAAGGGAGGGCAAGTGAGAAGCCACCAAGTTCAAGGAAATAATGTTGATCTACTATAACAATTATGACTAGAGATGTCTTACTTCAATTAATCATCACTCATGTTTTTAATTACTTCAAAAAAGATCCAAATACGCTTGTAAACAGCAATAAGCCTCGCTTAACTTTGCTTTGATGTATTAAATACCCTCTGAGCAGAAAATGGGAATGTAAACTGATATACATAAAATAAACTAGGCTTTTGCTTTGTGTTCCCAGAAATATTCAAAGCTAGGAAAAACATTATCTATCAGTACCTCCCATTTCTCTAACCAAATATAGAATAGACAAAGCTAATTCTAGATAATTAATAGATGGTAGAAGGTAATAGAAGTATATGTTAGAAAAGTCACTTATCATCAGTGCTTAAATTTTTTTGGGGAAGAGAATGGAGATTTATTTTGTATTTAGAAAAGTGAACAGAGAACCAGATTAGGTAACATTTTTGAGCTTGACTCCTCAACTGAGGCCAAGTTAGATGCAACATGTATGAAACATACAATAAAGTTCCCTTTGGATATTGAGTCTTTTACGCAGAAGAAAGAAAAGAAAAATAAGTATGACTGCTAAAAATGACAAAATGTCATGGATATCATGAATAGATATACAGACAAAAGAACGACTTTTTAAATTTTTATTTATGGTCACAGACCAGCATTAAAAAAGAGCAAAGGTACAGACTTATCCTCATCTTACATACCTCTTAATCTAGATACATAAGTTACAAACATCTGTAACATCACATGAGCTTGAGTCTCCTACCAAAGACAGAGACCAGAAGCTTAATATATGTGTTATATATTTGGTATAGAATAGTCTGGAATTAATGAGCTTACGTATCTTTGGAGAAGCTAAATACTATACTTATTTTATTTAGTTCAATCTACAAAGACACCTTCACCTTTTATACAATGAAAACAAAAAGAACTGATTAATAAAATTTCTTATACCCTATCATCCATTATAATATTGCCCTATATTAATCCCCAACTTTACAATACCATCTAAAATCCAATCATTGTGTTTTATATATATTACTGGTACATCAAAAACTCCCAAATAACTCTAAGTGGTTAACAATAATTTTAAAAACCAAAAAAAGAAAGAAAAAAATTGGCAACCAAAATTAAAAACAATTACACCCCTCCCCCCAACAAAACTCCTCACCCCATTAAAATAGAACTATGACAAATATTTCACCAAACTAATTCACAGATTGCAACCCCACAACCCCCCAAAATGCAGCCTTCAGCCCTGCAGTCTTCCGGGTCTTAGAAAAGGAGACCAGGGCTGGGGGGGGGGCCAATTCTAAAAGCAAAAAGAGAAAGTTNAGAAAAGGAGACCAGGGCTGGGGGGGGGGGTCAATTCTAAAAGCAAAAAGAGAAAGTTCGGGTCAGGGTGACACCCCAAAAAGCTATTACTATGAGTTTTCAGTGATGATGATGATGATAGCGCTATCAAAAATACTTAATCGGAAGATCATAACTTACAGGCAGATACAGGGAGATAGATAACAAAATCCTAAGCCCTGAAAGACTTCATTTATCAAAGCTATCTGCTAATGATGACAAATAATAGCCAGTGAAGTTTGTTATATAGTTTCACAGTACCAAAACTAGTCAACAATCCTGAGATCATAAAGAATCTTCAAACCAGCTCCACATAAACAGATGGTCTTTGTTTGGTGACCATAACTGGGACCAGCAACTCAATCCTTAAGCGAAGTGGTCACTAGATGAAACCAAAAGTTTTTCTCTGCTTTATAGACCTGCAAAAGTTGTAAATGCAAGGACAGGTCACAAAATTACTTCTTCATCACTGTCATAACTGCAAACAGTCACTAAACAAGTCACTAAATGAGGACTACTTGTAATACATTACAGCATGGGTGTCAAACTTGCTGTGTCACATTGCCGTCACATGACATTTCGTGACGTTTTTCCCATTCACAGAATTGGGGTGGGCATGGCATGCGTGTGATGCATCAGCCAGTTTGACACCCCTGCATTACAATAACCAAGAGATTACAGGAGCATGAACTACTACAGATAAGCTTTCTCTCTCACTTGGGAAACAGTTGTACTGGTAGTAACTAGCTAGTGGCAGTTGGAAACAAGCATCATATGGTCCCGGAGTCCAGCCAGCAAGGACAAAGCAGAATCGGGGCATATCCACAGATCAAGCACCAAGTTTGAGGACTACTTGTAATGATTTAGGTCTGGGCCTTTTTCATGGTGCAGTCCCAGTCAGCATGGCCATAGGAGTTGTATTCCAATATATCCAGAAGTCCACAAGTATACAAATCAGCATTCAAAGTACATTCTATTTTTTTTAAAAAAAATCTAAGTTTGATTTATATCTGGGAAAGGAGACATAGCTGGAGTGAAGAACCATCATCCTTAGCCATTTATTTTATAAATCAACATTTAGAATGGCTACTTCCTTCTACTTACAAGGCTATAGATAAAATAAGCATGTCATTTTTGTTGTGAAACTTTTGCTCAACAATTCGAAGTACTTTTCTTTCAGTAATTACTTACAATGGTACCACAGTTAGCCTCAATGGAATTTCAGGAATGCCAGTCCAAACGAGAGTCTATTCTGATGGGCAGCTGGGAACCACATTTTTGAAATAGTTGGGTAGGCATAAAGTTAGACTGATGAGAGGGAAAGTTAAGAAATATAATGTTACTAATAGCTAAATTTGGAGAAGACATCTGCTCTTACTTCATTGTTTTTTCAAGGCACTTGCCTTTTCTATCTTCATTTCTGTATCCCTTTTTTGTCATTCCTTCAATTTCTGTCCACTGTCATTTTCAAATTCTTCCCTTCCCCATGATCTCATTTCTGATCATTTATTCTGATAGTGCTGTTGCCAAAAGTCTCCATTTGTCAGCACAACTCTGGGAGGAAGGGTGGTGGAAGAACAGAGATAACATTGGTTAAAATACGATCAATGCAGGATGAAGCATAAGTTTCTTTCGCAGGGCTCACAAGTAACTTAATTAAAATATATATTTAGCCACCATTTGCCAAGTATGCTTTTTAACTAAAAACAAATCAGATTATCTTTGGAACAAATACTGATTTCCCACAGAAACCAAGATTTTTTTTTCTGTCTAAGAATTTTATAATGAAAATGAAAGAAGAGTTAACAAAGGGAAGATCTTTAAATTATAGAAGGAACTTGCAAAGCTACGAAGTTTCTATATCCCTTATTAAATTTAAAAATGTATATGTGATGATCATGTAACTAAACTTCAAAGATATTAGAAGGATATATACCAAAACATTCAGAAAAAATGTTAAACATAAAACTTGAAATAAAAAAAAAATCCAAAGAGACTTTTGTTTGGAATACTTTTCATTTATGCTACATGGAATTATCACAATTTACTAAGATATATGTTTACAATGGTAAGAACAAATTTGGTACAACACTGAAGAATATTCAGCAATATACCCATAACAGGAGTTTAAGCAAATTTAAGCCGATATGGGACACTTATATACAAGACATAACATAGCAAGGTGAATTAGACATTTAGAATACATTTATTTAGGAAAATAGTGAAGAACTTAATTAGAAATATAAAATGAAATTATTTTACAGTGTAAGTAATAAACATTCAATATTTAATGTTCAAGTCTAGCATAAATTCTTAGTACCTAATGGGAGAATGGTAGGGGAGAATGTGTCCCAAAAGTATACAAAATCTGTACTTTTTTGTCTTGATATTCGAATCTCTATTTTTGGAACTTATATTATTGTGCAATTTCTAGTTAAACTAATGCAGCAATTATAAAGCAAAAGAAAAACAAAAAAAACTATGTAGTATAGATTATTGTCTCCTTTTCTTAAAAGCAGCTAAGCTGTTGGCAATTGAGAGAAAGTGCTTTAAGAACTGGACATGCATCAACAATTTTATCCTTTTTATCCTAAAGCTCATATGTTTGAAATTAGGTTTTGGGGTATTTTGGCATAATTTCATTTTTCCCAGAGGGATTGGTCAGCTATATTAAGGAATGGATTTTCTCCAAGATCTAAATGAAGTGTGTTTCCTTTTAAGTCCAAAGTGCTTATTTAACAAAATATTCCCTCTGCATAAATGAAATTAGGACCAATATAATCTGGAATTGGAGTTTCAGACTAATTCTCATAACACATATTATCCATCAACAATATTATCCAATTTAACACTAGGAGCATTAGAAAAAGTAATTAACATTATACACAGGACGCTCAGAGTTGGAATTATCTGAATGGTAAGCTGGACAGCCCCGGGTTGAATGCCATTAAGATACCCTTAAATCCTAATTTTTTTCTTTTCCAATAAACAAAGCAAAGGCATTTCTTTAGTTTTTATTTAAAAAATACAGAAAATAATCCATTCAGGTATTCTCTGAGTTTTAAGCCTTATAAATCTAGGGTGCATTACCATCACTGTTTTGAAATTTTAAAAGCTTTTACTAGATAAATATTGCTGCTCCACTTGTTAGATGCTGTTTAAAAATAGTTCAGTATTTTATTTACAGAGGAAATGCAACGAAAGAAAAGGAGGCAAAAAATTAGTTCTAGATCTTGGATTATTCCAAATGTTTCCACAATTCTAACAACCCAGCATGAAATATTTCTATTAGGAGGTGCATTCATTCTAAGAGTTTTGTAACTGGTATCATCAGGCAAAAAAGCCTTGAAATAAATGGCTGCTTTGGGCAGAAATCCCAGATTCCATATTATTCACCATTCAATAAAGAAATGTAGCCACGTCCAAAAGAAAGTTAGACAATGAGTAGAACTCTGCTGAATCAGACCCCAGACCTACAAAACCTTAAACCTTGTTTCCCACAATGATCAAACAGATATCTATGGCAAATCTACCAGCAATTATCTTATTTTTATTTCCAGCAACTAGTAGTATTAAGAAGCACTTTGCCTCAGATAAAGTAAAACTGCATTTCACACCTGCTAATGTTTACCATTTAAACATTCTTGCTACCTGTGGTTTTTATTTTAATATTTATTTATCATATTTGTATGGTTGCCCATCTCACAAGAGCATGCACCTGCATTATGGAATCTTCTCCCCCAGAAGTGAGATTAGCTCCATCCCTTTCAACATTTTGCAAGTCCCTCAAAACCTGGCTAGAGATCCCAGGGGATCAGGGACATACTGTGATAGCTCCCTTGCTGAGGCTTTTCTGCTGGTGTGCTTTTTAAAATAGCTTTTCTCATTTTTAATGAAGGCTGCTTTTATACATTGATTGGTTTTTCTTTTTAATTCACCATTGAGTGCCACAAGAGAAAGCCTTACCTCCTGGGACCATCCAAGTATAATTCCCCAATAGATAAGACTTACAGCATGTCTTCTCTACCAGATCTGGTGGACAAGCTAGATGGGGAGAGGTGGTCCTTCAGATAACCCAGATCCCAGGCTGAAAGAGCTTTAAGATCAAAACCAGAACCTTGAATTGGACCCACAAGCACAATGACAATCAATGCACCTCATAGAGATTTAATATGTGCCACTCCAGAGCACACATTAACTGCCTGTGTCGCTACGCTTTGCATCAGTTCAAGCTAGAAGTCCAAACAGGAGGTAACTAGAGTGACAGTGAGCATCACTCCAAACCAGAAATTGCCGCAACTGGTGCACTACACAAAGCTGTGCGAAGACCTTCTTAGCTGTGATTACCACATGCACTTCAAGCAGGAGTCATGAATCTAGAATGATGCAATCTTGCATACTAGATTCTGTCTTGGGAAATGGCACCCTATCCAATACCAATTATGACATGTTTCTAGAACTGGAAGGTCTCAAAACTCAAAGCTATTCAGTTTGCCAGGGTTCAGCTGAAGCCTGTTGCTCCCCCTCCAGAACCTCAGAGCCTCCAGGCGTACCAAGACCTCCTGGGCCAGTGAGTTGCTACCACTAAGACCTCTGCCCCCTCTTCTATCACTTTCTTGATTACCCTTGGTATCAACAGGAGTGGAAGAAATGCATAGAGCAAACCCCTTGGCCATGTTCCTCAGAGTGCATTGGTTCCTTCCGCTCCCTGCGTTGGGAATCTCAAGTAGAATCTCGGGAGTTGTGCATTTGCTCACGTTGCAAACAGGTCCAGGGCTGCGCTCCCGAATCTGTGCAACAGTTCCCTGAACAGGTGGGTGTAGGCACCACTCTGAGTGGTCGACCATTGTTCTGCTGAGCCAATCTGCCTGAACGTTTTCCACTCGCGATATGTGTTCTGCCCTAATCGATAGAAGGTGCTTCTCCACCCAGCGGCCCAATTGCTCTGCTTCTTGCATGAGAGCTAGGGAGTGAGTACCCCCCCTGCCTGTTGATATGAGCCTTGGC
>AZIM01001185.1:169298-181651 GCA_000516915.1 Ophiophagus hannah
TTATGACAAATCACGGCTTGAACTATCTTGCTTTGCATGTAATGAGTCTATCTCATATATTAGTTTCACCTTTTAAGTTGCATTACTGAAATAAATGAACTTTTGCACAATATTCTAATTTTTCGAGTTTCACCTGTATATGCCCTGCATCATTCACAAGCTGTTTAAGGTTGAATACTTTGAATATACTCTCCTAACATGGCTCACTAGATCTATTTATCCCGTATCTAAGTAGCAAACATCAATTTCACTACTAGACTGTAGCAAAAAGTAAGAAAATTCTTTTTGCTGCCATCTAGGGATGAAACGGCTATTTTCCAAACTCAGATATGATAGCCCTAAATCAAGCAAAGAACATGAGAAGAATATATTCAAAGCACCTCGCCTTGGACTGGGAAATTCCCTCCCATTGCCTATCGTGTCCCAAAGGAAAAGAGAAAAAGGTAGTCATACTCCAGACAACATCACTGTTTTCACATATAGCACATATATTATAAGACAGCTGGGTTAATCATTAGCTGCTAATGATTAGCAGATCAGCAAATCAGATTGGACACTGTTTAGATGTCAGAGCAATGTTAATCATTAACTTACACCAGGGCAAAATACTTAAGATAACCTGGATATGGCTAATCATGTCCAACCCCTCCCCCCATTTACTGAGGGACAACATTGAAGCAAGACAAATATAGCAATAATTTCCATCTACCCCAACCCCGTACCTCCAAATTTAAAATAACTTCTATTGGTGCAGTAATTCAGGCATCAAGCTAGAAACCAGGAGTCCCAAGGTACCCTCGCCAAGAAAGCTGCAGGCCCTTGCCAGGAAATCACCAGGTGCCAACAGTCACTAGAAGGCACTCACAATTTTGCAACCATGCTAGATGCAATGCAGTGGGGCAGAATGGCAAATATATCTACAAGATCTGCAACTACAAAGAAATAACATTAGATCTTTGAACACTAATACGAATAAGAAACTTGCTTTTCAAACATGAATTTGGGGAACATTGAGGTTATAGGCCAGAAAAGGAACTTGGGGGGAAAAAGCAATTCTGAAGAAAGCAATGGCAAACCACTTCCATACTATTGCAAACAAATCTACTTGGATGTATCCATGAAGTCAACGAAGATTGATCTTTAACTTAAAGCTGCATGAGAAAACATGTACCATAAAATCAAAATAAGATTCAGATCATTTAAATACAAATAAATAAGAATATACACGCATAGGTACAAACACACACATGCACTAACTGCAGGGGGTTTCCAAAAAGGTGCTTCCCCTTGATAACTTTCATCCCAACTAATTTTCATTTCTTGTTCTTTGCATAACAGTTGTTCTCAGGTTACAAATAAATTGTCTAAGACAGTGAAAACAATGAAGCAATGTTAGTTATCTCAATGGGAAAGAAAAGCAGACAAAATAACACAGTTGTTCTCAGCAGGATTCTATGTTTTGAATTTCATGCTCATAGAGCTTCCATGTTTGCAACAGTAAATGAACGATAACCTGCATATTTAAAAAGGTACATACTGCAAATTCTAAATTTGGAGCGTATTTGAAACAAATAAGAATCATCTGTTAACAAACACTGATTTCCCTCTCTCATAGTTACATAAATCTTTTGGATCATTAAATCCAGGCAGTAGAAAAACAGTAATTCATCAATTAAAACACCCTGAAATTCAACTCCTGGTGACCACATGCATTATGGAAGTGAATACCAGCATCAAGCTTGGTTTTAATTTCCCCATCTAGCTAACAGTCATGGAATTTCCAGGGGGTTCCCTACCCAAGTACTAACCAAGATGAAACCTACTTGGTTTCTGAGATCAGCCAGAGCTTCTGAGAACAGCTAACATCAGTTAGGTATTGTTAATAAGTATAACAAAAAATATATATCCGGGGTGGGATCCTACCGGTGTAACTACCGGTTTGGTGATTTTACATTTTGCGTGCGCTGTGCATGCGTGTATATCGTTATCTAGCTGCCTGGACAGCTGAGCAGCGCTGTGCGTAGGTACACAGCAGTTGAAAAAGCACTTTTTTCCTGCTTTTTCAACTGCAGCTGTGTCGCGCAAAGCAGCTGCAGTTGAAAACGCAGGAAATAAAGATCAGGTAAGAGCCCAGTCGGGCGGGTGGGCCAAAACAGCAGCAGACANTTCTATGTATGCTCTCTGTTTGCTGCTTTTCAGAGCAACCGGTTCTACAGAAGTGGACAGAACCGGTAGAATCCCACCCGTGCTTATATCTAGCCAAATACAGAGATAACTACATAAAATAGGATCCAATGACAGAATGACATTTGCGATCCCCGGAGTCAGCTGTGAAGCAGGGAGACAAGCGGCAGCGCAGCAGCACTTTCCGATCTATGGGCTGTGTGGGAGGCTCGTTAGAACTCTCCCTGTAGCCGCAGCCTTCCAACGAGGCAGCGCCGAAGCCTCGACACTACCGGAGAGCGGATCCCCGCCCTCCTGAAGCCTTTTCTCAACCCGAGCCCAGGGAGCAGCAGAAACAATGAGGGAAAGAAACCCTTATCAACTAAACTCTTTTAAACTCATGCGAAGCTCAGACTATCTTCCAGAGACTAAGCTCTAAGTCAAGAGCTGAGTCAAAAGATGGCGAGCAGCTAAGGCTGATTGGTTTTATAGTGGCAGACCCAGTCCTATGACGTCAGTAGGAGGAGTCATATCCATTTCCTGGACACTCTTAGCAGCATGTATGAGAATAAATGGAGGGGAGGAGAGGGAAGGGAAGGGGAAAATGTTAATAATGAGAGTAAAGGAGAAAGGATTAGACCTGAGATATCAGCGGCTTGTAGGCTTAAATCAGGGGTCTTCAAACTTGACAGTTTTAAGACTTTTGGACTTCAACTCCCAGAATTCCGCCCATCCTTTTAGCTCAGGAATTCTGGGGGNTGCCAAGTTTGAAGACCCTTGGCTTAAATAAATTTCTTGGATAGCTATATGTCTCCACAGAAGAGCTTTCTAACTGGCTATATGTAAGTTAAAAGTAGAACTTAAACTATTTTATTAATAACTTTAAAGCAGACAAGAAAAAAATGGTATATGAAATATAGCTCTTCCCAACTACATTTTTAGCATGTTTACTGTCTATATAAGTATTTGAGGTTGGGGTTTTTTTAAGTAAAAGGATATGCAGGATGTGTATGCAGTATTTCTGTCAAGACATCTGGTAAGCTACAATTTGAGTTCTTAAGCCACTTTCTTTTTATTTGCAAAATAAAAGCATTTTTGCCTCTTTTTTGGCAAATAAAAAGAATTCACTAAATTGCAATTATGTGCATTGGAGCATTACATCAGCTTCTGAACTCCAGAAGAAAGTTTTTAAGGAGACAATATATCTCACTCCTATTTTGCTGGTTAACTTTTAAAGAAGAAAGACGCTTCGTAAAATAAGCTTAGCTCATTTAGTCCAGTTATTCATTTACTTCAAGATTCTTCTCCTGTCACAAATGATCCTTGAATTAGAAAATACCAAGGACCCCTCCTCACAAAGCTTGCATTTATGTCCTTAAAGAAGCTTACATGGAAGCTTTCTGCATTGTTTGACAAGAAGCAATGTCTGCAAACTACTTTCATATGCTTTTACATGCTAATGATAATAATACTAATATTAGGATAATAAATGAGACTAATATTGTCAAAGGATTTGAAAATAACCCTGTGTAACCCTGCCACATACAGTATTACTCTTGAAAATGCACTCGACCAGTTTTATACTCTATAGAGGACAGGAAGGATCTATGCAATGAACAGAAAATTAACTTGCTCACTGCTTGTAGAATCCAGACTCTTAGTAAAAAGAATTGCCACTTCCACTCTGTGGTAAGTTAATGTGCCATTTATTTTTAATTGGTGGCTCAAATTGAGGCAGAAGGAAGCTTATACCACAGGAACAGATTCTACCTCAAGGTGTATCCTAGTTATTAACCTTTTGTAACCCATTTCTCTCCAAATGTTGTGGAACTGTAAACCCCTAAATTTTGATTTTATGTAAAGACTGCATTCCTATGGAAGAAAAGAGGGCATCAGCAATAAGGTGGGTGGACTCTGTTACAATGGCAATGAGTACATTGTTTGAAGACCAGAAAGACCAGGTTATGGACAGATTGTCATGGAATAAATCTATATATGTGGTTGCTCAGAATCAATAATGACTTGATGACACATTATCATCATCCTACATTTCTGAAGTGCCTTATGTACCTTATATTTGGATCCAGTGATTCAGACTATCAAGTTATAATTTAATGTTGCTTTGGCATTTCTATCTGATGAGCCGTTTTTATGGCATTTTCTCCTCCCCTAACTGACCATCACAAAATTCCTATAAGCGTATTGGCGTTTGTGGTAAATACTTCTTTGTGGTACATCTTTTAGCCATGACATATTCAAAAGCTCTTTTTTTTAAGTTCCACAAAAGGGAATAGATAATTATGGTTGTATTTCAGAAAAGTATTTTAACATATTGCTATTGTGAGGCAAATTCAGCTTCTTTCACATTGATTTAGTAAGATTTAGGATTAAATCTTACTCAGTATTACTGCAACCCAACCTCTTTTCAAATCAGATTCCTTCCCCCACTTCTCTTAAGGAAAAGATTGTTTTTCTACTGTCCTATATAACAGCAGGTTTGTAGTAATTATAGGCCACAAAACCAAACTGTTAAAAGTACTGTGACAGCTGGCCTCCTCTATTTGGATAAATGCTGTGGTTCCATGAGGATAAACACTATTATCTGAAAAAGTCTTCAAGTGAACAGACATTCCCATCACAATAAAAGTATGTACAGCCCATAGATAAGGCTCCTGTATTGGGGTTGCAAACATCCAAATTACAACTTGACATGAAATATTGATGCTAGTTTCCCTTTGATGCCGTCTGGATTTTTGTAGGTCAAATATCACATGCCTAACATGCATCAAATGACAGCCAAGCATGCTTGGAGTTCTTTCAAGAAAGTCCTTGTGGCTACTAGAGTGCATCACCCATAATACACAGTTATGTCTGGTGAGGAAGGATGGAGTTGTGGCTCTTCTTTGGTTATTTACCATACGTGATTGCATATAAGCCCATCCGCAGATAAGCCAGCCTCAATTTTTTATCCAAAATATGAAAAATGCTCCACTCGCAGATAAGCCAACTTGCATTTTTCTTAATATTTTGGTTCAAGGGTCAGTTTATCCTTGAATATATATAGGAAAATATACTTTTTTTTAAAAAAGTGTATGCATATGTACTCACAGATAAAACTATCCTTGGATAAGCTGAACCAGATTTTAGGTGTATTTTGGTATCCTATCCCTGGGATATGTGAACTGTCAAATTTGTATCAGGTTAGCACAGGCAATTCACCCAATTTATTCTTCCAGAAATTATATAAAATATGTGATCTTTTTATTAGAATGTTTTGAAAGATTACTTTGATACATTTAGAATTAGTATCAATTTACTGTGCATTTTTGCAGAATATTTTTTTTTTCAATTAGATGAAAAGAGAGCTTATTATTCACTTTTTCACTGTCTAAAATTTTCATAAAATTGTAGATACAGTTTTTATAGTTACTTTTAAATAGCAGGTAGCTGAATCTGTGTATGTGCTGTATGTATGTGTGTGGAAGAGAGCAAGAGAAGGAGAGGCAGAGAGGGAGGGAAAGGGAGAGAATGAGAACATGCGAGATACACTTTTTTAAAAATTAGAAAATTATCAGTCTAGTAGTCTGTAGCCTCCCTGGCATCCTATCATCCTGGCTCAGCTCTAAGGGAAGACATCATGGGGTCACTTTTTTTTTTCAAATCAAACAATGGGTTCAGGCAAGGCTGTGACAGGTGCCCTTCTTCCACTGCCTCCTTGGAGTTTGCCCAAATCCATGTTCATTACATCGATGACACAATTTAACCATCTCATCCTCTGCCATTCCTTTCTTCTGATTTTATGTAACTTTAGATAAACTCCCTGAAATGAACACCAGTTAGATATGCAGTCTATTACACTGTAGGAATGTGATTTACCAGTTACTTCCCATATCCATCTGTTAATTAGATCAGCTTTTGCTTATGGAAAGTTCAAGGCACTAGGACTAAAAGTAACAATCTTGTTTTATATTCTTTCATGTATACAGAGATAGAAAACAAATATTTGTTGTACAATTAAGTTTTAATTATAAATTCAGAACAGTTTACATTTAATCATAAGCAATATCATATGGACAGAATAAGTGCTGTTTGACTTTGAGTGAACATGCTTCGTAACATCAATACCAAGTTATACTTACCCCAAAAGTGGATAAAACTACAAGTGAGTTAAGATAACTAGCATCTGAATTCAGGCCAAAGTCATTTATAAACTGTCGTACCAGTTTTGTCCTAAAAGAAAGTTACTTATTTTTAACTTCATAGACATGTCTGTACCATAGACATGTATCTAAGTCATTGCATTTAAAACATGTTTTATTCAACTATCCAAGTTCAGCTTGGTGTCAGCTAGATTGTTCAGCTTTAGTTCCCTTGAATCTTAACCATAGCCACAGAGAATTTAAAATGCCTGTGTGACCTTATTTATTAAGCGATTTGACAGTGTTATTTTAAGAGCATATATCATACATTCACATTCTACTTTAGGCTACGTGGGTTTCTTTTTTCTTCTTTTTTGTAAAGTCAAGTCTTAAACACTTCGTTTACCACTTCCTTTACTCTACCTACCAAACACATCCATAAAGAAAAGTGTAAAAAACCTCAAAAACAGCTTACATACCAGCCCAGTGAAAAACAGTCTCCTGGTTTTAAATGATTGAGATCTAAGCATTTTCAACATCTAATATCAATACTTAGTTATCAATTCAAACAGTTATCAATTCTCCCCAAAATAAAATTTCTTCCTATTCTTTTGCAAACGTGTTAGAACACCTAGGTGTCAACGTGCCTCTCCATTTGTGTATTATTTCTAAATTTGTTGCAGTTGTTAATGTACTTGCATCAGCCTTCTCAAAATATTGACAATAAAACATTTCTCAGCTTCAAGTGGTTTCTTTCTTGATATATTATCCACTTAAGAGTTCTACAATTTCAATATGATATAGAGGTGTCAGTTTCTGCTGCCTCCTCCCCACCATCACATACACATTGTGTCATGTTTTAATATTTTAAATTCCTATTTTAATGGGGAAAAGTGAGCACAGATCATCAAAGCACTTATCAGAAGCTGTTGTGAAATGAGGAATATGCCTGCAACAAAAATGAAGATTTTTTTTTTTTAAATAGCCATTTCTATTAGGATTGGGGGTGTAAGAAGAATAAGCATTCTTTTTTCCTGCCTGAAAAAGTAATTTTAGTAAGAAAAAAAACCCACTTTTAAAGCTTGATTTAAAAAAAAAAATTAAATTGACATATCCTGCAATTTCACTAAAAAATCTGCTCTATATGGCGCTATTTAAGTTAATGTGCTCAGCAAGTTAATGTGTTCAGTATTCAGACAGAGTAAAAAATCAAAGTGTAGAATATAGGACAGTAATAATACCATATGTTGTAAACAGAGTAAATTAAGTAAAAGAAATATAAATCATATTTCTGTGTTACCCCTACAATTTACCCGTCAGATCCACATAGAGTTCTCAACTGTACTGTTGATAAAGGGCTGTATTATGCAATTTTGGATAAAGGGCTGTATTATACAATTTTGGGGTACTGGCTGCACATGAAATATGTTGTTTTAAGGATCTCAATAGGCTGTTCATCCAATGTGCAATCCAAAATATTGAATGACACTGTAATCAACTGTTTCTTAATGGACCACAATAGGCAAAAAAGATAAGTTAAGATATACAACATTCTTAAACTTCTATTACCCCATTTTTTGCACATCACTTTATTTATATCATGAACCATCCAACCAAAGTGATCGACATAATCAACTCTCCAAAAGCAGAATGAATAGTGGCTTACTCTGAATTATGCTACCCTGCCTCCATAAATAAAGATCTTCGCCTTCCATATTCTGAGAATTAACTTGATGATGGCAAAAGGCAGATTTACTGCACACAACCATATCCCCATTAAAAAAAGCTTAAACGTTTATGAAGTTGAATCAGTTACCTTTGCATTTAGCAGTTATTAAAAAGGAGAAACATATAGTAATGTACTGTATGTGTTTATGGGAGGCTGCTCTTCAACTTTTGTGCGTACAATAAATAGAAAGTTAGTTGCTGTTAATAGATTTTTTTAAATGCTAGACAATATATGACCTGTTGGGTCATTCTTTGAGAAAAAGGTAGTGCAGTGTGGTGTGACCAGAATTAACATTATTTTTCTTTCTGAATGGTACTGCTATTACTTTGCCAGGAGGGCAAAAACTCAGTGCAATTTCCAATTTTCTGCCAGCTTTCCCATTTACTTTGCTTGTGGGAAGCTGGCAGGAAGCACTGGAAATCACAATCACATGACTGCATCTGACTGTGGCGGGGGGGGNTGGGGGTGTGGCAGCACTGCCGCAGCCACAACTTTGCCGACACAACTGGTCTGATGTCCTTTGAAATTTCAATTCCATTAATATAATGGGTCTTGGATTCTGTACACATTATTTAAGTTAGCTGCTTGAGGTACAATGATTCAAACTGTTGCACTATGATGCACCATTTTGGCTAACTGAAGGTTACAAACAGACAAATACAGGGAGTTTAAGTAGTACATAGAGGCAGTGATTCCACTACACTCTGTTCTTCTAAGCAGAGAAGCACAAATGTTAAGAGGGTTAAACTGGAAGATAATGCAGGGTTATACTGTGAAAGGCTGGCGTGTGACAGCTGGGGAAAGCTGCGTGACAGCAGCTGCTCATGTTATATAGTAAATCACAAAGAAGCTCATTTCTACCTTATTTCAGGCAAAAGCAATTTATTCAGCTCATTTTTCCAAGCAATTGGCTAAGATCAGGTTCTTCAAGGAGTTCAACATGGAAACTGCTTTGTTCCCCATCCTTGTCTCCCCGCTGAAATAACTAACCTTATCTTACCAATGTTTAATGTAGCATTTCTTTTTCATATATCCAAACTGGGGCATACTTGACCATTATTGATGTTTTGTTTGCAAGCGGGAAAGAATAAAGATTAATTACATCCAGGAAGAAAAATTGTATTTCCTCATCAGTCAATACTCCATGGGAAAAAGTCATTGAAATTACATAAAAAAAGACAACAATCCAAGCAAGTTAACATATCATAATATGTGAGTGTTATGGCTTTTCCCATTGTGTCTGGTGACTACTTTTTTTTTTTTTTACAAATTTTATTGAATACATTATGTAAAAACACTGAACCTGGTGGAACCGTTATTGACATATCTTTTTGTCTTACATCTTATAATATATAATATATATTTTATATATCTTATATAAATATTATACATATTTTTACATATTGAATCTTTGTACATTTAATTTTCTTTAATTACATCATCAGCTAGCCTCCATTTTAGTTGAATCACATAAACTCAAACATCCCCTCTACAAATCCTATTTTTCTTTATTATTTTGAGTCCTTCCTTTCCGTCCCACCAATAATAAAATTTGTTCCAAATCATATAATATTCTGACTCATCCTTATATTTCATTTCTAGAATCATTCTGTCCATTTTGGTGCATGTCAAGATTTTATTTATCACTTCATCTTCACTAGGGATTTCTCTCGCCTTCCATTTCTGGGCAAACACCATTCTTGCCGCTGTGATAACATGGATTATTAAATAGATTATAAACCAGAATTTTTTTTATTGGGAATTATGTCAAAGAAATATAGCAAAGAAGAGTGTCTGGTGACTACTTTTGTGTGCTTACTTGGAGAATAGTCTTGCTCCTGATTAACCCTGATCCAACTGTAAACATCACTGTTTTCTGAAACAGTCTTTTAACTGTGCCTCCGTAACTACTGTGGCTTAATCAAGCTAACGACAAACACACCTAGATCTATTCCATCACAGGGGACTTTGATTCAGGATGGCCAGTGTAAGTTGAAAACAAAGGAGAGCAGTATTAGGAGCACAGCAGCATAATAAATGAAAACAAAGCAGTAATTTAAGTTTGAAATAGTGCAAGAATTCATAGACTGCAAACACTTCATCTCTCTCCACATTGAGTTACAGAGATATGGAAAACAGTCCTTGCACTGTTAGAGAGATTCTAACATGGATCTAATACGACTTAATTTTAGATACTCCTAAGAACTCTCTGAACAATCAGTTCATTCTTTCCCTGCCGAAAAGATGATAGCAATTCTCCTTCCCACCCACCCCAGTACTTCAGAATAGAACTGAAGCTGGTTTATATAATAGTAATAACTTTATTTAGCCTTTGAAAGACCTCATTTTATTGTTAACATTAAATGAATGTTTTACTGTGTTTCTATGTCAATTATGAAGGGTTTTGTGCAGAGACAATGAATGGATTGTGGAAATAGTTGGCATAATTAAGAAGCCTATTAACACACTAACTTTGATCTAGAATTCTCTGCCACTGTCATGAAGCTACTGTTCAGGCCTGGCTAAGTTATCACACATTTCCCCATATTTTTAATTGCTACTGAGCAATTAAATTTATTTTTAATATAATTTCATTAAAAAACATTTATGGAAGAAAATAAAAAAGAACAGAAATTAATATAAAGCAAAAAAAAAAAAAAGGAAAGGGCCCAGAAGCAAAGAAAATACATAAGAAGCAGCTTCCAATTTTCTTCACAGCGGTTATAAATACAATAAATTTACTTCTTGCTCTTGTAGTATTACTCAGGTTTTTTTTTTCTATAGTCCATCGAATCTAATTATCAAAACTATAAATCGTACATTCATTTTTTCCTGTTTCATGCAAAAAGTCCCTGAGGATTTTCCAGTCAGCAATAGATGTAGATCTTTTGTTTAATCAACTAAGTCAGCTTGGCCATTTCCACACGTTTCATTATCTTCACCATCCACTCCTCCACTGTGGATAATACCAAATCCTTCCATAATCTCACTGCAATTGTCATGCATAAAAACAAAGTTCCATGACTTTTTTTACAACTGTTCATCTATCAGTACGAAATAGAAAGCCTTCCGTTTCAATTGCATATTATTTTTTAAAGTGCTCTGCATTAGAGTGTGTATCTGAATCCAAAACTTTCTGGCTTTTTTTACAAGTCTACCAAGCATGGTTAGAAGTGCACCAAAAGTCATATCTTTCAATACCTTGAACAGAAAAAGACTAGTTCAAATGTCAAAGGCTTTTTCTACATCTAAGAAGAACAGTGTAGATTGTTTTTCATTATGTTGCTCCAAATATTCAAAAAATGTGCAACACATTTGTAACATTGTTCTCTAACTACCTTTTAGGTAAAAAAACAACAACACTGATCCTCATGAATGAAATCTTGCACAATTATTTTCAATCTATCAGCTAGAATCATTATGAACAACTTGTAATCATTATTCAGCAGTGATATCAGTCTATACAGTTTTTTGTTAAATTCCAATTTTGTCCCTCTTTAGGTATTAATGCTATATTAGTCTCTTTCCAAGTGTCTGGCATCTTTCCTCTCTGTAAGATAGCATTCATTCTGTCTTGTAGAGATTGTAAAAGTTCATCCTTAAGACATCTGTAATAAATACCTGATAGTGCGTCTGGTCCAGGCACCTTTCCTGGTTTATCTTTTTTATAGTTTCAGAAACTTGTCTTATTGTTATACACCTACTCATATAATAACAGTAAACTTTGAATATTCATCTAGTTTCTCTAAAGATATATCACTTCCTTTATACAAATTAGAATAATATTGATAAAATGCTTTCTCATATTGTCATATTGTCTATTAATACGGTGTTTTCCTCTTGTAATTTCAATATTATTTTCCTTCCTTTTTCTTTTTGTAATTTATATGCCAACCAATATTTTGGTTGACTTGCAAACTCAAACTCTGCTTGCTTTGCATAAAACATTTTTATTTCCATTTCTCTTACTGTTAACATAGATAACTAGTGTTATAACAGCTTAATTTGCTAGGAAATATTAATATTCTTGAGGAATTTCTTTATTTCTTCTTGAATTTACTATTATATTGTATAAAATAACTTCCAATAAAAGCTTTACTTGTACCCCAAGACATTCTTAGTGCCTTTGCCTGTATTAACTTTAAAAAATTATTTCCTTTTTACCATTCTCCAGTATTACTGATTTGTAACTTTTATTTAGTCTCCATGTAAAAGATCTAAATCAGTGGTCGCCAAACGGTGGGCTGTAGCCCAGGGGTGGTCCACAAGAAACTGTTCGTGGTCCAGAGAAATGTCACCCCCAGAGCACCCCCCAAAGCAAT
>AZIM01001185.1:201821-220070 GCA_000516915.1 Ophiophagus hannah
TTAGCTGGTTGTCCAGTAAGACTCCAAGATCCCTCTCACAGTTACTGCTATTGAGCCTGGTTTCACCCCATCTGTGAGTGTACTTTTGGTTTTTCTGCTACAAAGAAGAAGGGATCAACCTATTTGCCAAAGTACCAGAAGCGGAAACAAGAAGCAATGGATTGAAACTAATCCAAGAGAGAAACAACCTAGAACTAAGGAGAAACTTTCTAACAGTGAGAGCAATTAACCAGTGGAACAGCTTGTCTTCAGAAGTTGTGGGTGCCCCATCACTGGAGGCTTTTAAGAAGAGACTGGACAGCCACTTGTCTGGAATGGCATAGGGGGTCCAGCGTGTGCAGGAGATTGGACTAAAAAACCTCCTTGGTCCCTTCAACTCTGCTCTTTTTTTATTGTATTATTCTAACTGAGTCTCCTTCTAAGCTCAGTCAACAAGCATATTGCCGTCACAAGCTGGAAGGTGAAAGATTCAATCTGAAAGACAGTGGTGAAAGTTTTGGTTTCATTTAGATCTGGAAAGCTTTCCATAAGGTTCTGCTACAGTATCCTCATGTGTCATTTCAATGTTTGTGTTAACTACGGTATCTATTTGTTTGCTAAGCAGTGGAGAAACAAACCACCAGGAGTGGAGAATGAGTCAAAATATTGCTGGTCCAAACCATTTGCATCACAGTTCATACTTGTGAAACAAAAGATGCTGAAGTTTTGTGAGTTGCATTAAAAAGGGTTGTTTTGGACTAGAAATAAAAGGTGAATATATCATTGAGATACAGTACTGAAGTAAACTACTTGAAATCATAGAGAGTGTCTTTACTGGGTTCCTAGTTGTCAGCAAATGACGATAATGCATACATGTTTGCTGGTACATATAAATGATGGTTCTTACTAGTTTAGATCTCTGTTGTGAATTCTGAATGACGGGGCACAGTGTTATTCAAAGAAATCTTAATCAATTGCTTGTTCAACCTTCTCTCTGAACACAGTATTTGTCATTAAGTTGCTTTTCACCTACAGTATGGTATGACTTTGTATTTCCTTTTGCTACAGAGAACAAATGCCCGAATGATGCCTTGGGTTATTTATTTTTTTTAATCTACTCTTGACGATAAAAGTTATTGCTTCCTGATCAGAATGAATTGTTTTGCGCTTATATCAAAAGACAAACTCTATTTGCTTCCTAGTGCATTCATTTATTTGAAAGCTCTGCAAAAGCTGACATTATCAGACAAACGTGTGTAGCAAAATACACACACCAAAAAGGCATGAGTGACATCTGAGCTCAATGAAATATCATCTTTAGATATTAATCATATTTATATTCACAGTTTTCCTTTTTTTTCTTTTTCATTTGCAAGATTACAGTTCCACTTGGCACTGCATTTAGGGACTCCCAGTCAGTAACTCAGTTGAGACTTTTTGGCTATTGTCCATTCTCTGAGTTTCAGTACTTACTTTGTCACTTGCATTATCACATGTGAGCTCCAATTAAACAATTTTCAGCCCCAGATCCAGCTGGCTAGCAATGAATGCTGGATGCCAAGACCTGAGGTGTGAGGGAGCTAACTGGTGATGCAGACGAGTTCCAATGAACTCTAAAGATCATTAATTGTCCATGGGCCAAAATTTAACAGTCACTGATATACCGTAGTTAGATTCCCAGCCCATTTAGTATCAGAGTACAGACATAGTTTGCTAATCAGAGATAATATTTCCTGTATGATTATTTTTTCTTCCATTTCTAAATGTCTCCCACACAACTGGCAGAATATCACTTGAATCATATTATTATAGAAATAGCACTAGGCATCTGTTCGTATAATTGGTATAATTGATTGTTTCCATTCATCTGTGAAGCATACTTGAGCTTTTGTCCCTACGAAATTAGACCTTAATTGAATTCATATTCATATGGCTAATAAGTGCTCAAGGAAATAATGCTATCAAAGCCAGCATAACTGAAAGGCAGGCTGAAAATTAAGGTATGTTCAAGGCAAGGTTAAATATCTATGAAGATTCTCAATCATCCAGGTCATTGTTATCCCAAAAGAAAAACAAAAAGGCAACTAGACTTTCTTTTCTTTTTCTTTGAAAATGTTTTGATTCTTATCCAAAAACTTGTACAATTTAGTTCAATGTAGGGGTGGGGGAAGGAGAGGAGGAGGAGGTGGGGGAAGGGGGTGGGGGAGGAAAAGAGAGGGAGGGAGGGGAAGAGAAGAAGGAGAGGAGAGGAGAAGATATGAGTAGTAGTTGGATAAGACACCATTAGAGCAGTGGTCCCCAATCTTTTGGACACCAGGGACCAGTTCCACGGGGAGAGGTTTTTCTGTGGACCGGAGGGGACGTGGTTTTGCATGCTGCATGTATCCTATGGATAGAGCTTTGCTTTTTTGAGTGGACCAGTTTCTGGCATGCCGTGGACTGGTGCCGGTCCATGTCCCGGGGATAGGGTGCCCCTGCATTAGAGAATCTTATTTATCTGGAAATGCACCCAAATTCCAGGTACATTTTATCATATGTGGTGGTCTTGTAAGTATGCTACATCATATTGGATACATTTAATAATGACAATGCAGAAAATATTTAAAATACAAATATTAATGAAACCTGAAGCCTTTCTTTGAGGTATTATGGACAAATTGGTTGAAAAACAATTTGGGACATTATTTCCCTACAGGGTGACAGCTGCAAGGAGTCACAAAAAGGGGACATCAACTGTTGAAAGACTGAACTTGAAAACTGGCAGAGATGGCAAAATTAACATTGGTTAGAGACAATGGATTAGATAAGTTTATAAGAGACTGGAAACCATTTGTGGACTTTCTGTGTGTTAAATACAAGCACAGATTGTTAACAGAGGGATTTAAAGATTAGTTTTATCTTTCGGATTACCTGTTGATTGTGTGTGTGTGTGTATGTGTGTGTATCAAATAGAGGTTGGATTGACTGAATAGCTAGATCAATAGGTTTCTATATTAGAGGCATGTTTTATGTAACATAGTATTTTATTAAATACAGATGAGAAACTTTATAACTCCTTGTAGACCCATTATGTAAGGGGAGGAGAACATATCAGATATCCCATTTCGACTGGAAAGACAACAATCATTTTGATTTTATCTTGAGTTTAGTCAATTTGGGCACTAAAAAGATGAAACATACTTAGTGCAACCCAATGACTGCTAAGTATCCCCCTATATTCTTGTTAATATAAGGGCAGTACTTCCAATGACTTTAATCTTATTTGTAGGAACTTTTCACATTGCAAATGGGTGCCTAAAGGAAGTTTAAAGAGCAGTGATCAAGAGAAAATTAAAGGTAAGACGACTACAGGAAGCTATTTTAGAATAATTATTTAGATGCTGGTGGAAAATTCTATCAGCTATACTTTTATCATCTTGATTGTTCTCTATTGTTTCTGAGAAGTTATCACTCTTAACTCATCCCTATGAGTCAGTATTTAATGTCATGAAAGTTTAAACTAAGAACTGCATGTAAGCAAATGCCATGCTTTTTTAAAAAAAAACAAACATTCTGGACCTTCTGAGTCATGTTCAGATATAACTGCTAAACATTACAACTAACAATGCAACTTTACTTCTGGACAAATTTGAAAGTTTAAAGCATCACTGGGAACATCTCCTGTTCCAGATTAACTGAAACCAGTGAGATGTCCACAAACATGTTAGATATTTGAAGAAGATGGCAAATAAACAAGAGAGAGAAAAACCTAAAGCTATATCAAGGAAAAGAATCAGATCCAATGAAAAGCAGGTGTTACTACCTGTCTTCCCATATTGTCTTACAAGAAGAGTTGAAGTTATCCAGATGTCACAGTGCAGAAGGCAAAGGTATGGTGGTTTTCAGTGGCTTAATGTTCCTGGAGATCATTAAGCTTCTCCTCTGGCAGTCTGAGTCCTAGCATCATGTGGCGGGGCAAGATCCCATCACTTGCCTCAGCTGCTGCCCACCTAGCAGTTTGAAAGCATGTTATATGCGAGTAGGTAAATAGGTACCACTTTGGTGGGAAGAAGAGATGGCACTTTGTAATTAAGGCAGTCAAATAACTACTCTGTATCAGCATTGTAGTCTGCTGACTAATGTAACATCACCATATGATAAACAAACAAACAAATAAATAAAACAGTGCAAAAGGCGGAGCAGGTATAGAAAACTGGAGCTTTGATCATACTGCTATGATCACTATCCTGACTTTTTATATGCTTCTCTCCTAGTGAACGATGGTGTAGAACATGGTTTCTATCTCTCTCCAAAAGTTGTGGAAATCAGGTGACATCCATGCAATCTACCTCTTAGGTCTCAGAGCTTAAGAAAAGGGAACATAAATACAATTCCAAAGACAGACTCTCTCTTTCTGGAAGAATTCAATTTAGTGACCCCATCCTCATCTAGCAAATACACATATGATCCGAATGCTGCAGCAATCATGAATGAATAAAAGGGAAAAAATAGAAATCTATTTAATAAACGTGAGTCTCATTAATGGACGGAAGTTACAGAGACAGATGTAATATGTGGGTTTTGAGATTGCAAGAATTAATCAGCGTTAAGTATTTATAATTCTACTGAATGCGGAATACTGAGAATATGTGGGAGTTCTCACAAAGTGGCTGATGCAGAAGATATAAATAGAAAGCAGGCATCAATTAACTATTACTATACATACATCTCTCTATCCCGTTCATCAGGAAACTATCTTCTACTTACCTTTGTCCTTTTTCTGGGCATGTGGGCACACAATCAACCAAAACAACTCTATCTCTTTTAATTTTCTAAGACTGCATATATGCAGCCCGGTGGTACTCTTTTTTTATTAAAGTTTTTTTTTATTTTTATGTTATAACCTATAAAAAATTCAATTTCAATTGAACAGTGTGTTGCCTGAGTACATGTTATTTTAGAAAATAACGATCAATATATTTGCAGCAATAGTAATTACATTGATATTCTATAGTAATAATAATGTTTGCTTATTCATTTTAAAAAATCTCTTATACATTTCCATGTTTTCAATTTCTGTTTCTATTAGCCGTTGATACAACAGGTCCCATGTCGAAAAATATTTTCCTTAATTGTTAATGTTGGTCTATCCATCTCTGCACATTATAATACTTTTTAAATTATGTTTTCATCTGTCAGGATTTCTTCACTTTTCCATTGTTGTTCAAATACTAGCTGCAGTTAATACATATAAAATCAAATATATTTTCCTTCTATCATATTTTTCTGGTAGGATGCCCAGCTACATTAAAACCCTGTGGGCTCCATACCTTGATGTTTCCAACTTATCCCATTTATTTGTTTATTAAATGTATAAGGCCACACAACTCTGTGGGCTCTATACCTTGATGTTTTCAACTTATCCCATTTATTTGTTTATTAAATGTATAAGGCCACACAACTCTGTAACAACTCTGGGTGGCACATGGCCCATAATACAATTAAAACATTTGGAAGAAGAGCAGCTATTAAAAATACTAAAACACAAGACCCACAGGTCATTTTAACCCCAGGACTGGGGAAAGAGACAAGTTTTCATGACTGTTTTAAAAATGGCCAGGTCGGAAGCCAGCCATATCTTAAGAATCATAGTGATCCAGAGGACAGATACTGTGACAGAGAAGATATGTTTCTTAGGACCCATCAGATAATACTGGTTAATACTGTAGATGGGAGTTGTTGAATTATATAAGCAGAGCAGAAATCACAGAGGACAGGCAATGAGTATTACCTTTAGTACATCCATTCTACCTCCACCAATTCTGTGCCAATACTATAACTGAAAAGTGTCCGGATAATTGTTTTCCTCCAGGATACTCTGTAGTGGTACCCCTACCATCATCTCTCCAACCTTCCCTAAGATGAGAAGACTGGTGCCTGAATGAAAACTGTCCAGTACTGTTTGTCCAGAGAAGGCTTCTTAAAGAGGGGTTGTCGAACTACACAGAAGGGGCCACCTGTTTTCTCCTCATAGAACTTACCAACTATGAGGAACATGGATCTAATACATCTGTGGTTGAGTTAGTAGACTTAAGAATCCTGCTCACCTCCTCAGGAGTTATAGATTATATCCCAGATAACACACATAATCTTGCTTCTATCACCTTGATAGGACTTGTCTAGTTGGAATCCACTTTCAAGCACATCCAAGCAATGTGTTGATGCTAGATGCCTAGAATATTCCACACAGCAATCCTCCTCAGCAGGGAACAAGTTACATCAGTAAGGGAAAATTATTCCTAGTAAGACTGTTTTCAGTTGTCCAAAATCTTTTGGCAAGTAATTGTAGGAAGGTGCTGGATTTTAGATAAGGGGTTAAGGTCATTAATAACACTCAATAATTGAAAGATATCTATAACCTGCGAGAAATGAATGGATCCTGAGAGTGCTAGCCATCCAGGAAGAGGAAATAGCATTATGAAGTGAACAAAGGTAGGCCACAAATTGTATATGGTTTCCTGGGAAATTTTATTGAAAAAAAATCTATTTTTTCCATATTGTGTTACATTTTCTTTTGATTTTTCAGGTAACAGGAAGCAATTATGGAAAGACTGAAGATGTTCCTCTTGTTGCAATGCAATGAGCAACCGAAAAATGCAGGTAGTCCATGCAATCAAGCTGAGAGGATTGAAGAATGTAAAGCAGCTGAACAAGGAAATTTGCAGAGCAGACATGATAATTTCTGTAAATGAAGGACTTGCAAGAACATGCAGAGAACAAGGCAAACAATAATTGTTCTGAAAAAAAACCTTATTACGGTACAGTGTAATTTATTTCAGACATTTCCTTGCCTTTACAATATCTTTTACACAATTGTTCCTGCCATTTAAGGAGGTGTTTTTTTTTTAACTTATTGCTTTTCTTATTACAGAAAATCTTGGGACAGGAAGCAATACTGTGAATTGTCTGCTCAGGTACAATTTTCCATTTCTCCTTTATATATAAATGTTGAGTCGAGGCTTCTTTTTTCATAATTAAATGGTCCTTAATGACTTACAGATGAATATCTATTGGTTCCTCATGTCAGCAGGATGGCAGTACAGATTTCCTTGGCATTCCAACACATAATTATCCTTTCCAAAAGTGACAATGTTCCCATGGCAACGTAAGCATTTTTATTATTGAAGAACTCAAACATTCCTAAGCGAGAACACACATTGTAATGGTTAAAAAGAAAAAAAGTAAGTTATCACTTACTAAAGAAGAGGCATAAAAAAGCCAGATGCAGCGATCTAAAATGAGAGATGTACCAGCGTGAAGAACAGCCTCGCTTAGTCTCCATTATTTCTTCACACGTATATTATTTGCATAAAGCAGCTTTTAGATTATTTTCAATGTGTTAAACAGCGTGGGCTAGACTTTTTCTTTTCCAGCTGATGAATGCACTCATTTTTTATTTTACTTTTGGCTTCTGTGGTTATGTCCAATACAGTAGTCCTCGACTTACAACAGTTCATGTAGTGATCGTTCAAAGTTACAAGAGCACTGAAAAAAATGACTATTTTTATGACTATTTTTCTTACTAATGACCCTGTGGTCATGTGACCAAAATTCGGCTGCTTGACAACTGACTATTTATGATGGTTACAGTGTCTTGGGGTCATGTGATCACCTTTTGTGGCCTCCTGACAGGTAAAGTCAATGGGGAACCATACTTTTCGTACTTCAGATCTTCAGCTCCAATATTTTATTTAGCACATGATGAGAACATGACAGAAGTAAACATATATACACACAGTCCATGTGATTATAAGTAAAACTTCTATGGAGGTATGGCAATGGTCTCATAACTGGGTGTCCAGTTCAACTATCCAGGTTATCACCTCTGGCGTTGCTTCATGCAGATCTTCTAGGGAACCAGAGAATGCATGTGGTGTGCGATTTTCCACAATGTGTTGCATGTATCAGCACCACAATCACAAGAGGCATCTTTCCATCCCCAATTGATAACGGGCAGACACTTCTTCCAGTATCACACCAATTTCAATTTCAACGTGTGGCAGGTCAAAACCAGGGGGTTTCATAGAGGGATCACTAGTGGTCAGAAGGTACTTTGAACCATTCTTCTCTCCAGACATTTTCAGGGTTAAACTGGATAGATGTTAAGTAAATAGCTATTTTCCAAGCTGGCCTATGGGATTAGGTCAGCTCAAGTGCACAGCAATAATTAGAATCTGTTGCCACTTCACTATGACTCCTTGATGAAGAGGATAGTGGCACTAGGAGGAGCACCTATGCTCACTTCCTACAGCGAAACTACTATGGCTGCAGAAAACCTCCTGCTCTTCCTGTAACTTTGAAGAGCCATGTGGATGCCTTGCCATTTCTCTGGTGAACTAGGAACATGGCAGAAAATCTAACTCTGATGTTGCCAGTTTCTCCCTCACCTTGGCTTGTCACACAGTACTTCAATCCAAGGGAAATAGTTTTTCTTCTATTCCTACAGACTGCTTGGACAAATCCTTTCTTGGCAAGTTTTTTTCAGAAGTGGTTTGCCATTGTCTCCTTCCTAAGGTTGAGAGAAAGTGACTGACCCAAGGTCAACCAGCTGTCTTTGTGCATAAGGTGGGACTAGAACTCACAGCCTTACAGTTTCTAACCTGATGCTTTAATACTACACCTTACTGGGTTTCACAAGAAAATAGTAGCTATGCCCAAACCTGGATGTATTAAGACTGATTCTTGTCCATAGTGTGACTCTCACCAAAGTCCTTTGATAACACAAATCATGACCATTTGAAAGGGAATAATAGAGGGGAAGGAAATACTATAATGTGAACACACATGGATCAACAGGGACAAAATACAGCAGGGGTATTCTCTTTATTAGGCTACAAGGAAAAAATAAAACATACACATACAGTACAATGATGTTAAAAAGGACTCTTTAAATAATCATTTTAGGTGGGATACAAGCATGAAGGGCTATTAACTAAATAAATGATTACAATAACTAGTTTTAAAAGAGATAGGCTGGGAAAAAGAGAGGAATCAAAAGAGTATCAAAAATGAGAATGGTAATGAAGAGGTGTAATAATCCACTGCTCACAATTGCAGTTTGCTAGTGCAAGTCACACAGAACTACTCAGGACAAAAACATGGAGTAGCTGCTGTAAAAACACCATTTTCAAAATGGCAGGTGTCATTTGTATGGAAACGGTTTTAACTTCTAGAATAACAAACTGTGATTAGAATTATATGTGAGTCTTGAATTGGGGCCAGTCGATTAGACCTGTATCTATCTGGGACAAGTAAAAATTAGTCTAAAACATCCCTGATTAGTATTAGAACTCAGGATTCATTGTTGGGAGTTGGAGCATAGCCCAAATTTCAAGTTTGAGACAGTAGCACCACAAGAAATGGTTAGGTTTACACAGCATGTTAAGCCATAATACAGCTTGGTTGTTTTGGTTTATAATTATGTGGGAACCTAGCAAATTTTGGGCTTTTTAATAAGCCTTACCTTCATTCAGTATGTGAACCCAGCAGTGATTTATCATACTTGAATGTTTGACATTCATTTTCATTTAATATAAAGGAATCGCTCAGAGTGCAAATGTACTATTGTTGGAATGACTTGAAGTTCTGTTTTATGATCTGAAAATTTTGCTAGGCATTTTACTCTTGAAGATCATAAGTCCAGAGAAAACAAATCCAACTTAAAGGGTTAAGAATGTTCTTAAGCCTAAAGCCTAAAAATAATTCCATTTGCATATATAGCCTACTAAGCTTGATGACACAGTGGGGGCTAGAGCCCCTAATCAGGATACCGGAAGTCCCATACACAGTAGGAGGCTACACTGCTGCTCCACTGCTTCCTGGAAAGCATACCACCTCAGGAAACATGGCCTCCTTGCTACTAAGGTTGTCTTATGAAATTCGTATCTAACTCATTCCAGAAAGACCTTTTCTGGCATGAGTCCTGCAGAACATCTTCCTCCTCAAGGTAATATTCACCCCCACCCACTTGGTCTTCATAGCAGCCTAAAAACCTAGCTCTTCAGATTGGCCTTAGGGCGTTTCCATACTGGAGAAAGTTTTTGGAGTAGGAAGATCCCTCTCCACCCATAGTATTCTAGTTTTTAAAACTTATTTAATTTTGAGTTATTTAATATTTAAATATTCTGTACCTGTTTTTATGATGTTTGTAAGCAACCCAGAGTCACTTGATAGTGAGGTGGGTGGCATATAAATTAAATAAATATGTCTATGTGTGCATGACAAGAAATCCTAATTTCGCTCATAGTTTAACCTAAAGTTTACTATGAAATTTTTCTTAAGATCTCAATAATATAGATCTGATGTCCAAGTAACACAACAGAATTATAGAGAATTGTATTTTATTTTAGTTTGGAAAGAGTACATGTAAGAGACTAGACAAACTGACTTTTACAGACATAGAGAAAAAATATATTTGAAGTTTTATCAACAATGATCTTGAATGGTAAGGAAAACCTAAAAATTATTAGCTGGAATTTATTCATTACAAGTTCGGCTTCTACGACCAAAAAACACAGAATATGCAAAAATGTCTGATCCCCAACAAGCAAAATTCCAAGCATTTAGTTGTAAATGTTCAGAAGAATCTTATAAATTAGTTTTCTTCTGAGAGAGATTGATCTTGTCACCAAGACTTAGCGCCATTCCCTGTAAGGAACAGAATAATGACAATTTAAACAATAATTTCAATATTCAGTAATTCACATGTAAAGAAAATATCCCCACCCCACCCCACCCCCAAGTCTGCATCTGCATGACTCTTGAGAAGATTTTTAGGAAATTTAGAGTGTTTGAGAAAATCCTGAAATAATTAAATTGTAGTTAATTCTTCAGTTCAGTGCTGAATACATTTTCTCCTAGTCTCCCTTACAACTACGGTTCAGAAAAATTTTGGGTAATGCCTTTTAGTCAGTTAACTTTTAGTTACAATCTTAAAACTTATCATTTCATAGCAACTTCTCCATTTGATGCTATAATAAATCAAAACTCATTTTGATCCCTCTAAATAGATAGAAAATTCCCATTTCATTCTTTTGGACTGGTCTAGTTCATCAGCACCTCTCCTAATAATAGATTTACCTGTTTATTCTACAAAGATTTACAGGAAATTCCCTATAGTCTGAAGAATTCATTCAGGATATTGTGCTACATCAGTAAATATACAGTAATTAGATTAATCATTAGAGTAATGATAAATGGTAAGTTAAAAACAAATATTTCCTCAATATAAAAAGTCCCCAAATTTAAGGAGACAGCTGCATAATTACCTGACTTTTTGCCCGAATTCTTATGTGTCCTGTGACTGGAGCATCAGGTCCAAGGTGAATTGGCTTTTCAATGCTGACATTTGCAAGTGCGTCTTCTCCAAATATGGAGCGTGCATACAGGTTGGCAGCCATGAAGCCACAATAACCGGAAAGTGCCTTGAAAACCATATTTGATACAATGTTTATAAAAATGTACTTTCCCCTTGAAGCTCTTTATAACTGGGCAGGCCTGTGACTTAATACTTTATATTTTTCTCATTACATTACAGTTCAAACTATCCCAAAAGTAATAAACATACACTCGCCTTATTTATCCAAGAACAGATTTATGTGAATTTACAGTGAAGCCAAAGTAAAGCAAATTTTAAATCCATTAATTTCTTCAATGTAATATTAGTAAACTCTTCAGTCACAACATTTAGGAAAAAGCACTGCACTTGTCACTGGTGTTCTTTGCACCAACGTATCCTATACCATTCCAAGCATCGAAGCCTCAAAAAAAGTTTTTAGCAGGTACATGCCACAGATGGGTGATTAGAAGGAAGAAGTACCAAGAAAGCCCCAAATTAATTCTAGATCTGGATATAAGATCTTACCTTTTCTGGGGTAAGGCATTTCATGTTAGTTGATTTTAAGATATGTTGCAAGTATTCATTCAGATCCACTATATTGGTATTTACTGTAACCTTCAAAAATAAAGAGAAAGACAAGCTGTCTTTTAATTGATAAGAAATAATTGAAGACATGGCTTTTAATCTCAGATTTCTTTAAACATCACTTGGGTTTTTAAACGTTACCATCAATTGTATTCTAAAAAAACCCAGTTTTCAAACACTTCAACATAGCCTACAAGGATTTGAAGCCACTGAGTGTCCATATCCATAATATTAATCAATCAGTCAATTTTTCCCAATATTTTTGTTGATGGTGATTCCAATATTGAATTATTTAAAATCCTGGTACTGATTTAATTCATTATTGCTTATAATTATAGTTAGTGACTTCTATTATGTTAACCAAGTATTCTTAATTTAAAGTTTAACAGTGATTTTTAATTTTTCTTTCAGCAATGTAACACATTTTATAACTTTATAATCTCCATGACATTTTAGATTCCATGTTTACTTATTTATATCTTATTAACTGTATTTTAGATTAGATTATTAACTGTATTTTATATCTTATTAACTGTATTTTAGATTTTTATTCTTTTAGACGTCTCATGGTTTATATGTTTCTTTCTTTAAAATGTTCAATAATAAGAAGTATAAATATCAAAACAGTTTATAGAGCTCACTTTGTTCTCCCATTCAAATTCTGCCCACATCTGACGGAATTCAGCATCAGTACAAGTAGCAGGCTGGATATAATCCATGATGTCAATGTGTATGTCACTAAGAACAACACAGTTTCTATCACTGGCTGCTCCAGAAACATCGTATACTAAAAATAGAGAAAGAAAAGTCAGTAGAAATTAGCAACATACATTGTGACAGTTTTGAAGCTGAATAAAACACACAATTTCATTCTGAAAAATGGTATGTTTCTGAAAATAGTATTCCCCAATATTTTAGGTGCTGCTGATTAGCTACTATATTGTAATATACTGTATATAATTTATCGAACCATTCATTCATTTTCTCTCATCAGGGACCTGACACTTTCAAAATCCCATAAAATGTATAAAATAGAACACTTGCCTATGTTGCCAAAAATAATTCCATTTTCAGTGGAAGCTACTTTCACGTTTGCTTTTATATTGGCAAAATCATGGGGCGCAAGAGTCAGAGGAGATGGCTTTTCCACCAGCTTCAAGTCACCTAATTAAAATGGTTTGAAGGCAATAGATCAAGACGTTAATGAGAAACAGGAGAAAACATTCAGAAGAAATAATTAAAAATTGTGGATTACTTACCCAACGTAGCCAATTCTAGCGTGCAATTCTGCAAAGTATCACTTGTCTGGTTTACCACAAGGACATCCAACACAATATCATACTGGTTGACGTGGACATACGCTTCGGCGTAGACAGGATCTGAAAAACCTGTCAACTGAGTTACCTATCAAGGAACAGGAGATACTTAGGCAGCAATTGTCAGTCTCTACCAGAAGAGCCTCACTGAAGATAATGCAGTTGCCTGAGTGTCCATGTGTTGCTAACTTATTAAAAAACCGATAAGAATTTTGGGGAAAAATTACACATAATTTCTTTTATATAATATTTAATCCTGTTTAGCTCAAAAAGCCACTCTTGAACTCACCAATATCCCAAAGCTAATAAAATGATTTACTGTATTCCAAAATACAATTACTCTCTTTCTCACCAGCATGGCAATCCATACTTGGAGAGACTCAATCATACAGTTAAATAAACTTTACATTTACAGTTCTAATAGTACTTCCTATTTCGCCTAGGAAGCCATGCTATTTGTTTCGCTTCACCCACAGCTAAGCCCTATTTGCATTTTTCTCCAAGGCTTTCATTACATTTCACTATTAAAAATGAAATAAGGTACCTCCCTGGATTTAGACTGAAGAACTGTCTGGGAACTATCTATATTACCTTGTTGAGCTTGGATGCCAGTGGGTCAGCGGCTTCTTTTCTCTGAGTGTTTCCCATAGCTGCTAAAAGACTGAGCTGAAACTGATCTTCTTTTGAGCTCATTTCATTTTTAGCAGTGAGCTGCATGAAAGAAATAGGATCATCTGGCTGAATGGTCACGTTCCTCTTCTCAGACTCTTTCTGGTGTGAGGGAAAAAAAGAAATGGTTACAAACTGATGTTTTCCAATGATCTTAAGTACAGATGCGGAGATCAGTTCTCACCTTCTGAGACAGCTTTTCCTCTTCCAGCTTGGCAGACAACATATGAGAAAGGGATTGCCGGCACTCCTTGTTGAAAATATCATTCATGAGAGGGGAGCATTCTGAGAGCACTTTCAGGCACAGAGAAATCCGATCCACATCATCATCTGTGATTGGCTTCTTGGGGAGAGATGACTTGCCCAAATGGAGAATACTGGCCATAAGTAGCATTGCCTCCGCTACAAAAGACTAATATGGAAGTGAGAGAGATGATATTAAAACAACTTACATTTCTTTTAATCCCATGCATTCCACTATTCTCTTCTTCAAAATGACATGTAAGACTGAATTAAGAATCTAAAAAAATAGCAATTACAAAACACAGGCTACTTCATGCTAAATATGTCCAAGTAGCGCTAAAGAAAAATCATAATGGAACCTTCCCTCTTTAGTCCAAATACTCCAAATAAACCAATACTCCAAAGTGGTTTGGAAACCAATTTCCAATCATCGCACTTTAAAAAGTCATTCAGGATCTAAATTGTGATTTGTGGTAACACCTATTCTTTCTCTCTCTAAATTAAATATATAGATAAGACAGTTTTACAGTGTATGGTCTCTCTCGATTAATTTCAAATACTCTAAGGCACAATAAATCAAGCTGCTGCCTTGGGAAACCTGTGCAATAATAACATATTATCCTAACAGCAAACAGTTTGCTCAATTGTATCTCCATATGAGCCTGCAAAGAATCATAAGTGAGTTGAGTATACAGCTATTGCCTAAACATTGAAATTTAATGATACAAAACCCTCTATGAAAAATCACTTACATTTTGTTTCTTCTTTTCTTGAACCAGAGTCACATAACGTAAAGCAATCTTGGTCAGAGTTGTTGCAAGGGAAGCCGCAACAAAGAAATCACCATCCAACAAAAAGCCTCTCAGTGGAGGTCTACAAAGAGAAGGTAAAATTATTGTTCAGAAAAAGAACAGCTGGCAATCCCATGCATTCTATTTGAGTTTAGCTGTATGAAGGAGTGTGTATTCGTTAATAGTTTTTAAATGATATTTAAATGATATATTGAAACTACGTTGAAATTATTTTCACATTGTGACAAAATGTTCCCCAGACAGGATCAAGACCTATGATGAATACAGGAGCTTGAGTTTAAATGCCTTTGAGAACTCTGACCTGTCTCCTACATTAAGGTTGTTTCATTACAGTTTTAACTGCTGGGGAGTTCATTAGTTTCTATACTAAAGGAAAATTTATTTAGGTGCTCCAGCAACTCTAGATAACCACTGATAACTATTACCAACCTAATACTAACTGGTAAGAGACACATACTTTACATGGCTAAGACACCCGTCTTAGCAATAGGTACCAAAGAATTACAATTACAGAAATTCACAAGTGGTCAGTGACAAAGTCAATTATCTGTTCCATCTCCCTCCAAAAGTGGGTAAGGCAGAAATTTTGGTGTTTGTGGTAAGATTCCAAGTTCGAGGACGCATCCATGAATCCACCAAAGAAATAGCTGAAATCTCACAATCTTTTAAGATTCTAATTCTAGTATGAGAACATTAAAATGGATGAGAGAAGCCTGCTGCCATGACAATGAATTTAATTTTGTCAGGTACAAGAAACAAGAGTTCAAAAGCATGGTGAATTTATTCCAAACTACCTATACCCAAAACTCTGATTACTAATGGTCAATGCAAATTGGTGCCAGTTAACAGGCAACAGGCTTCAAGGGGGGGCTGGACTTAGGTGTCTTTTAGAGGCATAGAAACTCCAGACTGATGATGCATTTGACCTCACCATCAGGCTCAGCCTGATCATCTCCTACATTATTTTTGTATAATGCTTACTAAATAATCAGTGATGCCCCAAAATAGTTTAAAAACTGTTGCAATATTTTCAAATATCTACTCTTATAATAAATTATGATAATTACATTCTGAACTCCAGACCAAAAATAAAAAGAAATCAAGTCCAATACAGAATATTGTGAAAGATAAAATAAGAAATCACATTAAGCGACTTGTGCAAAAATAAGAAAAAACATTATATATGTATGTTTAGATATAAACCATTCTAAGAACAGCAAAAACTTAATCACCTTTCTTCTTCCTTTTTGGCAGGTGTGGAGCTAATAAGGGCACTCTGGGTAGCATAAGTTCCCATTTCAGTTACCAGCTTTTGGATAGGATTCACAGTGACTTCCTCCTCAGGTTTCAGTTCACCAGCTTCTTTCTTGATTTCAGATTCTACTATTGGGATCTGAATGTAAAAAAGAGCAGCAATAAAGTTGTTAAAACACACACGCTTGTTCTCTTCTCTCATTCCTTGTCTTTACAAGCTTAATATTCTTGAAGCTGGTCAATGTGAATTTACTAGAGTTTTCATTATGGTTCCAATATGTACTAAGAAACATGTTTAGAGATGTGCTTGTTCTCTGTGGATGCTAGAGCTTGCTACTATGCTGAAGTCTATTTTTTTCCTAGTGGGTTTGTACCCAGGAGAGGGGGAGTCCATGAAAAGCATGTTAACTTGGATAAAACAAAGCTACTGGCAAGCTTCATGCTCTAGGACTTTTTGGGGGGGAAACCTCTGCCCCTTAGGCTTTGAAAGTATGAGAAGTATCCCTTACACCAGTGTGTATGTTCCTGTGAGGATGATTCAGAGTGTCCCTGACCCATATACTTTCTTTTTATTCTCTCTATAGGGAATCTTAGATTTCATATATCCATCTGATCTTTAAGAAATTCCCTGGTAGAGGATAGAACTTTGATTTGCTTCTTTTGTTCGAGTAAGATCCAGATTGCTCAATTTTGTTCTTTCAAATGTACCATCCACCTGTTCTTATGATAAGGACTCAAAACTGACCCAAAGCCATGTACACATTTATACAGATACATAAAGATAAGTGTGGGGGTGGTGGTGTATGTGTGTTGTTTATATTTGACTTCTGGTTGTAACAAAGATGATTTCAAACAGTAAGATAAATGCATTACAATTAAAAGATGGGAAAATAAAATATGTTATAAGCTTAGGAAATCTGATTACTAATAATCTTATTACCGCTGTATGTATTATGTATGTTGCAATGACAAATGGTTGTAAATTCCAATGAGTTCAAATGAGAAGCTTATGGTAGTCATGGGATTGATGGTTATCAGCCTTCATGGCAGTGAAGATTATCTGCTGGAAGACTAGTGAGCTTCCTTGTGCAGTTGTTTGGCCACTGTAAGAATAGACCACTGGAGTGGTTAGGACAGGGATCCAATTTAGCAGAGTATTGCTTATGTTCCTATTAGTACTCATAAGATCACAATATTTGTAGAGTTGTGTAAATTTATTTCATTTAAGGTAAAGGCATCTCTTCCTTATTACATAAAACTTTTTGGTCAAAAGATTTTGGGAGCAGGAAGATAATTTGGATTGGATCTTGGATCTCATTAGAATTTTCTGTAGCACAGAATTTGTTAAATCTACAAAACCAATATTATCTGAGCTGCTTTCCAAATGTGCAGTTGGAACTCTCATAACTGTCTTCGCTCTATGTTTCCCCAGTACCGCTTTTGAGGATTCCCTATTAAAATGAAGGCAGAAAAGAATTATTTCCATTGGGAGCTGAAGGTTGGCAGATACAATCCATTATCTCAAATGCCTTCCCAGTTAATCAATTCTTTTTATAAGAAGGCCCCTCTTAATTAGATTTCTGTCAAAAGATTGCTATTAGTTTCACTGCCCATCAATGAGATGCTCAATTACTTCAATATAATGAAACTCTGTTCAGTTACTCTATTAGAAATTGTGGATACTATCACATTGCTTTTCATTTAAAGAATTCCTAAATGCATCCTCAAAAAACAAAGAACCAGTTTCAGAATTCTATAGTATTTTTCAAAAACGTTTTTCCTCTGAAATACTGTACATCAACTTAGAAAAATATTTCCAATTAACAAAAGTGCAAACACATACCTCTCCCAATGATCTACGGACCTCTGTCATTACACTCTGTATATCTTCCTTTGTGCTGCAGTATTCTCCAAGGATCCAGAGTGCTCCCCGATAAATTCTGTAAAACAAAGCAAAACAAAATAAACCACAATTGAGACCAAAATGTTTGTTGCTAAGCAAGACAGTTGTTAA
>AZIM01001185.1:222338-233276 GCA_000516915.1 Ophiophagus hannah
GAGAGAGAGAGAGAGAGAGAGAACAGCCTCGCCAATAGGCTGACCTATAAACTATTCAATCCCATTTTAATCTACTCCAGAGATCAGAGTTTGGAAATTAGATTGATTCTAGCATGAATCCAGCAAACTGATACTTAACAACATTGTAATCTCAGTTCTTTAAAATCCAGCTCAGAAAAATGAATACAGAATTCTCCTAACCCCATTGAAAGTAAATGAGAATGGAATAAAGAGTTAAGATTGAGTTGGAGGAAACTCTGGACCCAGAACCTAGATTGCCTACTTTTGGACGAGCTTTTTGACTAAATCAGGCTAAAGTCATTGTTCTCCACTATTTTCAATAAAATGAAAAGGTATGTTTAAAAAAATCTACAAATTAAACTAACCATTTAAACTAATCCTGCAGCAAGCACGAGGCATTGGGTAGTGACTAATCATTACTTCTCAAATAAAGAAATATTATGTAAGAAGTATTTCAAAGATAAACAATTAAGTAAGGAAGCAATGTATAGGAAACCTGAATTAGAGATGAATAATGATTTTGTCTAAAGTAAGCTGATAACAGCATAAGTTAACAATAACAAGTATTGCAGAGCAATGAAAACAAAGTTGATTTACATACCACAGGAATGACGTTGGCAGCCATGTCTGGGAACCGAACGCTACAAGAATGTAAAGTCCGAACAAGCAACTGTCTGTATTTATCAGTGTCTTCATGCTCAGTCACATTATTTGTTTTAATGACTTCTTTCTTCAAAACAATCACCAACTAGTGGCAAAAAATACTATTAATTGTGTATTATATAATTCTGTACAATATTAATTTTACAACATTAAAATAAGAATCTATATATTTGGGAGAGTAACATTTATTTTACCTCTTCTACATTTCTGGAAGATACAAGGTCAAGAGCCAGCTGTAATGTCTTTTTGCGAACTTCCAAATCAGGAGTACTCAAAACTCTCAGTATGTCCATAACCAAATCCTGAAATAAAGCACATTTCATTTATAGGCATTCATTAATCAGCCTGAGAAAATTCAGTTAAATTTTATATAGAATTGTAAGAATTTCCGAACAGCAACAAAATGTATTACAAATGATGAAATGGATTTCGCATCTAGGGGCATATAACAGAAATTAGAACAAAACCGTTATTATTAAAAAGCAGACTTTGAGAGAGTAATTTTAAATCATTGAAAAATTGTACAATTCATTCTTGACCAGTTTAATAATGAAATTGTCTCTATTTCAGCAACTTTTCTCTTCATTTTAGCAAGAGCAGACTGGCATTTGGAACCCCTAAAGCAGGGATGTCCAACCTTGGCAACTTTAAGACTTGTGGACTTCAGCTGGGGAATTCTGGGAGTAGAAGTCCTCAAATCTTAAAGTTGCCAAGGTTGGAAACTCCTGCCCTAAAAAGTGAAAGGTAAGAAATTGCCTTGAATGGCATCTACACCAGATCACCATGATGCAAAAAAAAAAAAAGACACATGCACAATGACATCATGACCCCCATCTCATATATTACCTAACTTCAAATTCTGACTCAAATATGTTAAGTCATGATATCCGAGTCCCAATGTCATGATGAAAATTTTGTCCCTTGCCTGCCTTTGATGATGCCCATAGTGGTGTGGAATTTGAGTAGAAAAAAGCATAATTAGAAATGCAGTTTGTTTGTTCTCTTACCAAGGAAGCTTTTTTTAATTCAAAGCCAAAAATAAAAGACCACTTGAGGCTTCACTATATTCATTAACTCCACCTTCTCCAACATTTCTTCACAATATACTATCAGTATTTTATTTAATTACTTTAAATTTAGGGGGTCAAGTGTAGTTTGCAGTGTACTTACTTGTAGTACTCTTTCATGGGAAGGGTGATCTTTGAGTTCAATCAAGCGATCCAGGACAATCAGCTTCACATTGTTGTCACTTTCTTTAATAATCAAGTCAATATAACACTGAGCTGCTGCCTTAAGTTATAAGACAGAATTAAGGTATTTAAAACACTACCCTTTTGTGATACAGAGAAAAAAAGTTAAAAATAATAAAATCAATAAAATACAATCATTTAAGCAACGACTACAACTTGCAAAAGTGAAAAAATTAGGAAGTCTGTATTATATTTGTGAACATTTAAGTCCACTTTTACGGAAATAGTCCAATTTGCAAAAGGGGAAAAACCAGGAAGTCCTATAACATTTGTGAAGATTTTAAACCCACTCACAATGTGCAAGGTTACCTGAAAGATTGGAAATAAAATGTTATGTTTCAAGTACCTTTCTCTTAGATAAGTCATTTTAGTGGTCCAAAAAAAGAAAAACCTCTAATAGCTAACCATCCCTTGTGACACATTTCCCTTTATTATAGATGAATGTAAACTGAAGACAAACTGCAGTCTCAAACACAAATTGCTGTGCATCCACACCTGAATGGTTATGTACATTATTCCATTTAGCATCGGTTTTGATAAGTATATGATAATACAGACAACAATTAACAAAATTGCATATTTATCAAAAACAACTGCAACTGAGAAATAACTAAATAAACCTCATAGCTCGAAAATCAACAATGGATGCTTTGGATTTTTTGAGTTCTCCTTTATATTTATCATTTTCCCCCCTGAAAAGTTTGATGTTGATTCAGTGAGAATTCTTCACACAGCTTTTCAGTTTAATGCACAAGCCAAACAGTTCTACAAAGCAACCAGATTTCTCATTCTCTTGGCCCACAACGTTTTTCAAACCTGACAAGCATTGTTACTCTGCATGAAGATTGCCTAGTCTTTAACTATACAGTATTTGCACACTTTATTAAGACACAATGCATTGCGGTACCTTGACTGCAGTTGGAGCACTGGAAAGAGTGACTAATGTTCCAGCTGCTTCATATTTTACTGCAGGGCTCGATGATTGTAGTAGATTGTAGATACAACGAATAAACCGAGCTCGTTCTGATGGATTAGCATGACAAACCTAAATTTGGAAATGAGACAGAAACATTATTTATGCAGACTATTGTTTTTTAAATCAATTCCTTAGTTACTTTATAACTACATTAGAATGGAAGGCCATCATCGGACTATCTCAAAATACACTGTATTAAAAAAAATACAATGACCAATGTAGTAAACTTTACTTTACTTCACAGCTTCCTATTCTTTTGACAACCCAACCCCCAATTGCGAATTGTAAGAATTGAAAAAACTTCAAGCACAAAAGGTTAATGGAAGAGACAGCTCTGCAGAGTCATAGATGGTAGAAACAGAATTCTCTTCTACTGCTTCGATCTAACTCTCTTTCTATCTAACAGTGTATACTCTGGGTTATGAAATTCTGTCACAATTTCTTCTCACTTTTCAAACTTTTCAAATTACTAACTGAACTCATGACTGAATCTTATTTCAGTAGCTTGTTCAAAGGTAATTGCTTTCATTGTTAAGGATTAATTTGTTTTACTGCACCTTATAGATTAGTTCCACAATAACCAGCTGGAGAATATCACCAAATGTCTGGACTTGGTCAATGCAGGTACTCAAGTAATCTAAAGCTCGGTCCTTTAAAAAAAAAAACAAGTATGAATTTTGCTATACCGATTTGAAATATAACTCTACAATATTCCTTATACATAATTATATTTGACATTCCTTCTATGAGGGATCTCGTAATGATTTTATCAGAATTAGCCAACATGCATCATAGAGCTGGAATTTCTTTTCAGGCTGTGGAAGGATTAGAGTTCAAAGATTCACTTAGGTTTAGATGATGGATGTGCATAATGTAATTTAGGCAAGCATCAACATATATCTGTGAAGAAATAAAACTGAAGTGCTAGTGCCAAGTTAACAATTATTAAATAAAAATCAGAATTACATAGGCTATATTTTTACCTGATCAGCATGAATTAGCATCATGAAGGCATTTCTTTTGCAACTTGCATCTTTCTCATTCACCAGAAAATCATGGATCAGCTCAGGGGCATCAGGTATAAGATGTTCAAAGTTTCTTTTGGGAAAGAAAGCACCAATAATAGTTAGAAGCAAAGAGATTGGATAATACAACATATAGAAACTGCATCCAATTGGGTGGATGAGGGAGTTAAAGAACAATTCTTCTTTCAAGGTATGTAAATTACATTTCAACAATATTTCCCAAACTAGTATAGCTGTATTTCCATAAAAGAAAAAAGTCATCAATAGTGTGAATTTGTAAAACTGAAATTATATCCATGTTACCAAACAACTAAAGATTAATAGGAGTTGAAAGTTTGATTGTCTGCCTTCTACATATTTTTAATGCACTGTTTCACAAGATACCAGCAAGTGTGTAAAAGTACTTTCTAACTACCAATCTGACTACCTATCAGCTTGCAAAAAAAATAATTCCACAAAGGTAATTTCTGGTTTATGGCCTAAGCTTGGCATGCTAATACTTTCAATTTCATTTTTCCTAAATTTACACTACTTCACTTACATCAAAAATAAAATAAACATTTTTCAAAATCATTTAATATTTCATATCCGAGACAAAGGATTATATCAGCTTCCAGGCTAATGGGCATATACCGCTGATATACAATTTATTTGTTGTACATTATCACCTATAATGTACGATCTATCCAGTTGTGTAGAATACAATCACATATATAAAGAAACCACTCTAAATTAAAAAAAAGATAACATCAGACTATTTAAAGTATGACTACTATAAATCCTTAAATGTTAGTAAATTTTCATCATGCCTATGAACTTCAGCAGAAATGATATCCTTTTATTTTTATATCTACAATTTACAGTATCTCAAATGTGTGCTAATGTTATAAACATGTGTGTGTGTGTATATATATACATATATACACAGACCTGTGCGTGTATATATATATATATACACACACATACACGTACACATGCCTATACATATACACACATGTATGTACACACACACACACACACACACACGAATAAGTACTCTGGGGTTTAATTTTTTTTGAGAAATATCAAACAAATAAATGGCCCTGTAATTAAGCCAAGAGAATCAATTTCAAGGAAAAATAAAATAAAACCTTACCATCTAACATTTAAGCTTAATATCTTTTTATATGCAGGCTTTGTGATACCAGTTAACAGATAGAATTTACCTGTAAATAGTATAAATTGCAAGGACTGCATTTCTGCGCACGTAACTATGACGATGTTCCAGACATGCCCGGATAGCTGGCATCAATGGCTCTAGCAGTTCTGGTTCTTTAAGTTTGCAAAGAAAACGAAGAGTGGACCCTCTGATAAATTCATTTGGATGTTGAAGATCCTAAGACAACAAAATTAACAAACATATTACAGGATTTATATCTAATGGTGTCAGCTATCTGATTACTTCTCTGCTTTGAATCCATTTTAGATCTATGCATGGCTCTATTCATATTATTTTGCTTCATATATTTTAACATACATTGTTATGTATTTTTTAAAAAATATTAAACACTTAACCTAAAATATGTATTTTTTAATTCACAGTCTTTCAATAAAAAAGGAAGAATCTATTTTCAAGAGAATTAAAAACCTGGCATAAAGTGACACCTGGCTGTTTTTAGCAAGATGACACCCTAAATGCATTTTGAAACACAGATCACAAATCGTGCAATTCTAAAGATTTAGCATATTTAAACTTATATGGCAATTGGTCTTATGCCCAGTAAATACCCTTATAGTTGTTCACTGGGAAAGAGAAAATTAATATTAAATCAAATTAAAATTTTTACCTTTCTGTAGGCATCACAAACAAGGATCATTTCTTGCAGCAATCTACCATCTGGAGTAGTTTTGGGAACTATCTCCCAAAATACTAAAAGAAGTTTCTTTATGGTGTGGTCTTGAAGTGGCAGCACAAACCGAATAATAGTCATCAGAAGTCCTGGTAACTTTTCGCCATTTAAGATCATTATTATCACTTTTTTCAAGGCCTCGGTCTTCAATTTTACATCTCCTTTTTCTGTCAAATGAAAAAGTTTAAAATAAGCACAACGTATGTTAACAATGTATGTTAACAAAATAACATACACAATGTATGTTATTTTGCGCTGTAAACCACTTCTGTTTGCTTCTCTTTACACAGCTTCTTTTGGATATAACTATGTCACCAACAGCTCTTATACACTGATGAAGGTATAATTCAGTATTTTTAAAACTTGGCAACTTTAAAGATGTGTGCACTTCAAGTCCCATAATTTCCCAAGCAGCATACGTAATGTTCCAAGTTTAAAAAACACTGCAAATAATTTCTACTTAGTTCACTAAGGCAATTCTATTTAGAATACAAACAGAGTAATCATAGAACAAAGAGCTTGATAAATGTCCAAATGAGAAATAATCTATTGCAAAGAACAAGACTTTCACATTGTAGAAAAACAATACTTAAGAGTATGAAAAATACTTTATTTCAAATTGTTTTGAGTATGAAACTTCATAAAAAAATCTAGTTTCAGATGCAAAGCTGTTGCTTTGAATGCAAAATAGACGGTTGCCTTTGAAAGCCATTTTCAGTGTGCCCAGAGCTCTGTTTCATGCTCAAGGTATTTTCAAAATGCTCAAAACAGCCCATTTCATAATTTATTTTTATGTAAATTTAAGTTCTGATGGATGCTGAATAGCCTGTCTCCCTGCCTGGCTTCTTCATTCTAATTATTTAAACAAATGGTGTTTTTAAAAGAACTTTTCCTTTCATTGCTTTGTAGTTTATTAATCATTTTGGCTATCACTATATATTTTAAACTGTTTATCTTCAGTATCATTGCAACCTTGTAATATTTAAAAGAATTGTAAATTTTGATCACCTGATTGCAAAATGTGCTATTTAAATTTCTGATTTAAATATATCTAAAGCTATAAACAAAAGCCTAGGAAATGTTACTTACCCAAATCGTTCTTTAAACTTATTTCAGATGGTGGCTCTGAGTCCATTGGCACTATAATTAACGTGTAGCACACATTCTCTGCAGCCGTCATTTTGGTTTTTTTGATAAAAGGCTTTCCCAATGTAAGTTCTTCCAAATAGGTCTCAGAAATTCTAGAAAATAAATCAACCGAGCTAATTATTCATTATGATTCTGCATGTAACTCAGTTGAAAATAACAAATTCTTCCGATAAAAGTTTGAAGTCTCTTATTTACCAAAGCACGCAACACAAAACTGTTTAACATTTTTCATAAACAGGAGAACATTAAGGAGAAAAAACAACAGGAATAATTAATGTCAAGGACTGCTACACTTTAAAATAGTCGCTAACTATTCTTTGGTTAAGACCACGCACAGTATAAAAATAAAGTTGACCATATTTCACTAAAATAACTAGGCATGACCTCAAGTTACACACCTAACTAATAGGTTACAACTTATTTCTACTTTTTCCAAAATCAAACCTAGAATCAAACACACAGGACTGCCAAAAACATTTCTACAACCCCCTGCCTGCAGTTTTAAGCATTATGTCCATGGTTCTTAAATTGTTTGACCCAATTATCCTTTTTTCCTAGCCTCAAATAATATTATCCCAAAAACTAATTCAAGGATCTGTTGTTTCATACAAGCATCTTGGCAGTAACAGTCCCATACTGGATCATCAACTCACAAATAAGCGACTGTCCTCTTAATTGTTTAGCCAAACCACATCCGTGCCTCCCAAACTCATCATATGAAGACGCATAGATGTAATACAACTATGGTGGCAAGACAACATGGGGAGCTCTCTGAAATGGCTCCTTCTTCAAAAGACACACTGCTTAGAGCCACAGCTTAGAGAAGCACTTCATATATTGTTCCTCTTAATGGTTTTTACACAGTATCACAAACACCTGCCTGATCTACAGTTGATTCAAGTACACATGGAAATTGTACATGCACTAAATCTTTGTTGGTTTATCAGGTGACCATGCCTAAGCATAAAATTCTAAAAAGGTTTTGAATCCAGAAACAATGTATCTATACAATATAAATAAAACCATAATGGAAGTTTATCCATACTAAATGTAAACAATATTTTGGTGCCTTTCAACTAAGACAATTAAGAAATATAATTAGATATGTATATAATGTTCAGTGGATACAAACTGAAGTTGGTATTAAATCCTGTATAGATTGGATGATACCATTCCTCCTGACATTAAGAAATTAATATGTAGTTATCTGAAATCCACATTTAAAAGTCACATCTGGAAAATATGGCGAGAATTTTTGCCTTTTCATCTATCACTCTTTTAAAGTATAAAGGCACATTTGTTTTATAAACAGGATTTTGTAGAATCAAAGACTTAATTATGTAAATCTGTTATTGTAAAAGGATAGGCCATAAATCCTAATCTTTTAGACCAGTCAAACTTAATCTCTTCCTTCTAAATCTTTGGGACTCAGTCATTAAAAATATTACTTGTAAAGAACATTATGTATCTACTTTGACCCTTGTCAGTATTATGTAACATTCTTACATCGAGTTTGATAGTCTTGAAAATTTTCAAAACAAATAACCATAGTTTTGAATCTTGTTGAAGATTCAATCTTGTTGAAGTTAATACAGAAAAAAGTTTTGAAAAATCCTATAGTGAAAGATAAATGTATTCAAATCTGGTCTCGTTTATTAGCTATATTATCAATGTTTCTTAATAGATAATCTTTATACAAATATAACTGGATAAAATATCAATATTTAAACTTATTTAATTTCTCAGTAAGATCCCATGCACGCTACATTTTTACTTTCTTTTCCCTTTTTTATTTTTGGCTCTATTTTTATTTTTGAATCTGAGTTTTTTCTGATCCTGCCATTTTATTTATTTAGTAAATGATTTTATAAACAAATGTATAAACAATGGAACAACAAATAGTTCTCAATATCACTATTTGGATCAGTAGTATTAATCAAAGATAAACAGAAAAATGGATGAAAGTCCAGATACTGAGGAGTTCCAAATGAATAATATAATTCTTACGAATATTAAAAGAAAATGTAAATACATCTGAAATGCCAGATGGCTTACAACTGTCTGTAAAATGTGATGTCTCCTAAACTTTAGAAAGTAAACCAAATTTTTGTTATTAAAATTTCCAGATTGAAGAGTTTAAGTATTTTTTTCTGGTGAAGCTACGATGACAACTAGATAGACAAAACAGATGGATTATAAATGTTTCACCTGTGCATACACAGAAAAGACAGAGACACACAGAGAGAATTGAAATATATGACGAATGACCAAGGATGATATGTTGGGTTGTTATGAATGGCTCAGTATAAATCTGACTACTTCAAGAATTCCATGAAACACACAGGAAAGACTTGATGCTGAGGATTACTGGAAAAGTTTCAAATTAAAGTGGTCAATAAAATACGATAATTCTTTTCCTATAATTTTGTAACATGGCTGCAGTTAGGTTTTGATCAGCCCATCTAAAAATGGCATAATACAAATTCGACAATACAATACATGCTTGCATCAAACATTTATGATTCAAGCTGGATTTGTGGTATGATCCACGTTTTGTCATTTTTTATCACTGTGGTTTGCATCTTCTTTATATAACCTAGGTTATACAGACCTTCTTTATATAACCTTTAAACAATAAACTTCCAAATAAACAACAGTCTTTTTCAAACCAAGCTCTATTCCCAAGGACATATCTACATAGCTTCTTTTGTGAACAACATGGGAGTAGTTTGCTATTGCATTCTTCCAGGATATTTTTATTTCCCCAACATCCCAATAAATGCTAGTAGAGTTCTGGGCTTTCCTGAAGATTTCCCATCCAAATACTAACCAGATCTGAGCCTGCCTAAGCTTTCCGGAGATCCTGCTAGCTTGCTGGAAAAGGCAGAACCACTATTTATGACTTCGCGAGACAAGTTAAAAATTGATCACATTTATAACTGGCTAGATCACTTGGGAGGATTTCCTGTCAGTTAATTTAGCAAATTCTCTCATTAATGGTGTTCAAAGGGAGGCTTGAGGTATCAACCCCGGGGGATGCTCTAATTTGAGCTCCTATAGGGGAGTCGTTTGATGTGGCAGTGAAGGGCACCAGGCTACAAACCAGGAGGTTGAATTCTAGTCCTGCTTGAGTCACCAAGCCAGCCAGACTTAGAGTCCAGCCCTAGAAAAGAGGCAATGGCAAGCCACTCCTGGAAAATACTGCCAAGAAAGCTATAGTAGGGTCTAGTTTAGCTAATTGCCAGGTGTCAAGACTGACCGGAAGGCACAAGGAGGGGAAAAGAAAAAAAGAAGCCGAGTAGACAGTTGGACTGATGGCCCCTAAAGGGCTCTTTCTCCTGCTCTCTAGTTTGATGGCTCCTCCGTGGCCCAGCCGTTCAGAGGGCCAAACAGCAACGGTGCTTTCGGAGGAAGCCCAAATGAATCCCTCGAAGGCAGGGAGGCTCCGGCCCCAGCCGAGCGTTCATCATCCCCGCTCTGCCTTTTCATTCATAGGGAGGGAAATCCCTGAACCCGCCCTTCTGTTAGTCCTAACGGGAGTCAACCCGCTCGACCCCCTGCAACGGAAGGACCGCAGAGCCCACCCTTATCCCGACAGGGGTAGGCTAGCTGGTCGCTCTTAGGTCCCGCGGGAAGATGCGAAAGGTGGCCTCTTCGGGAAGGGAAAGTCGGGTGCAGACCCGAGAGGAGGGAGAAGGAAAAGTGGTGGCGGCGGCGGCGAGAAGGACCCTCTCCCACTCGAACTCTTTCGCCCGGAAAGGCCGCTGCTTCGGCCCGTTGCCTGCCTGCCTGCCTGCCTGCCTGCCTGCCTGCCTTCCCCTCCACACATTCATTTCCTCGGCCCTGCTACCCTCCCAGCCCTTGACAAAAACCGGTGGCCGCCTCAGTTTACCTCAGACGAGGAATCCCGTGGTAGAATCGGAGGCGGCTGTTGAACCCGCGCGGCGGCAGCGGCGGCCGCCCCC